>JAACJT020002387.1:0-12222 GCA_009936485.2 Gymnarchus niloticus
ATTATTAATTTTTTTTTTTTAATAAGAAAAATTGGGTAAAGTACAAAAAATTTTTTTTTTGTGTTGTATGAATTTTAGGGATTTTTCCCCCCCCCCCCCCCCAAAAAAAAAAATCAGCCTTTTGTCTGCCTTGTTATAGCAGGAAGTGGTGTGTGGAAAAACCAAGGAGGAGAATACGGAAACAGGAAACTGTGACTTAAAATTGATGGAAAGTTTTAAAAGATGAACACAATAAACAAAGACTATGAGAAACACATGCTGTGGATGGCGATACTCACCAAGCACAACCCTTTCCCCTCCACGGAATCCGGAAAGTTTTACCAGTGACATCAGTGAAACACAGAAATCCTGTCTTCATTCAGAGCGTATGTCGATACTTCCACAAATATATAACATTATTGGTGTAGGACACTATGTTTAAAAATGGCCGTTTTAGCCTGTATGTTTCCTCTCCAGAACATGGACAAAAGTCCGTGTCGTTCAGTTAATTAAATATGTCCTCTAATCTGACTGTGATCAGGACAGCGAACAGGCAGGCAAAATGATGCTCTGATGCGGACAAGTATGGTCTTTGGGACACGAGTAAATTCTGACGATGGAGGAATGACCAGAGGAGGATGTCACATACTCTGGGTAGTGATGAGCTGAGGATGATGGGATATATGCCTAATTTTCTTTAGTACATACCAGCTGTATGGATGATGATGATGATGATGATGACGATGACACAAACCAGGAAAGATTTTGCATCCAAGACGTGGCAGGATGTCTACTTAGTGATTATGTCATTATTAAGAACTGAGAAGACTGCCTGGTGAAAGGACAGCAGGGGGTGCTGATGCCCCCCTCAGCTGAGGGCATGACATGAATAACTTCAATAATTATCTGGTGATGTGATTGTGATTTGTTTAATTAAGAGCGATTCCATGTGCCGTCATCGTTATCTTAAGGCACTGTGCTGAAGTGGTCGGCTGCTTTCGGAAGGATGATTGGAGGCTTACAGAGGTACAGTGGCTGAAGGGTACAGGGGGGAGCTGGCCTGTGTGGCCTTACTGCTGTCATTATTCCATTCCTTGGAGGGAATAATAGTCCTAGTGTGATCCAACGGACTTTACGTACTTCTGGTGCTGCACCCATTTAACTGGCCTCTGATTTCAAGTGTTAAAGGGACAGCAGCTGATTCCTTCGTCTTGGCACTTGAACCATGAATGCACTGGCTGTTAAGTCACCATTCTGTCCCCCACAGGTGCAGTGAACTTGCAGCGAACCCTGAGCCAGCACAGTGCCGTGGCCTACCACAGAGGGGGCAGCTATGCCACGTATGCCGAGACCTACCGCCCGGCCCTCTACCGACCCCCGGAGTCCGGCTACAGCCGGCGGGCCGTGGCTATGGATGATGGTGCCCCACGGTCTCCCTCCATAGACAGCATACAGAAGGATCCCAGGTATATCTGTTCCAGGAGAAGCATGCTGTTATAGTGGAAAAAGGTATCGGTATCTCCCCGGGCAGGGGGGGCGTCCTCACTGTATTTCTACCTGTGATACCCTGGGAAATGAGAGACCTTTTTTGAGGGTCCCATAAATGCACTGTATGGCAGCCCAGTGGTTTCCTTGTGTTCCCCATGACAGTCTGAGCAGACTCCCTTTTGTAGTGGTGGGACAAATGAGTCTTCAAAACTCGTGCTGAGTGGGAGTATCTTAAACTAACCAATCAATGCTGTTGCTAAATGAAACTTCAAAACCCACTCTGGTTATCACCAGCATTGACTAGTAGTTCAAGATACTTCCACCTACCATGGATTTTGAAGCCTCATTTGTCAGATCACAATCTTTTGACTAAAGCCACACCTCTTCCTCCCTCCTCTTTAATTTCCCCATCACTCCTTAATGTACCTTCAGAGTACATCGGGAAGTTCATTAAAACTCAAGGACGTGAGCCTTTAAAGATTTTTTTAGACACCACAGCAATGCGGGCATTTGGCTGTCATGGCCACGGAGGCTCAGCTAATACTTAAAAAAAGCAGCAGTCACACACTGTCGGATCACAGCTGAGCCTGATTTTAACTTCTGTTAACTAGCGTCTTTCTGCCTGGGGCAATTCACACAAAATGCTCTCTCTCTCTTTTTTAGTGGAATATAGTGATTTTTTCATTGCATAAAATGTCCAAAGCCACTTGAAATTATTTTGAACGTCTTATTTATAAGCTGAATATTAGGCAAATTCATGCTGACGTTTGCAGCAGCCGGCAAAAGGGGTCTAGTTCTTTAACCGCTCAGCGCCCTGCTGTTCCCAGCTCAGGCCTGGCAGTGATTACATGGCCTGTGATCGCCCTACCTGGCCATTTTATGGAGCGCCTTAAGTTGCACATGGAGATCGTGTGTTGTTGAGTGTGTTCCCCTTTGCCTGCCTACTTCCCTGTTTGCTGTGGAGTTCCCACATGCTCACAGTTGTATCGTGTAAAACACTTTGATTTTTGTAGCAGCTGGATCGTAGATGGACATTGCTGTTGTCGTGCAGGACTAGTGCTTGAAAGGCAATAGCAGCTCGGCTTGAAGGCACACAGCCGCAGATGTTAAGCTGCTTTTTCAGGCTGTCTTCGGTTTTTGTGGAATGGACCTCTGCTATGACACACTGCTGTGCCGGACCTCGGATGTGAGCTAGAGGTGGAAGTAATGAGGCTTTGACATCCTTCTGGGAGAGTGCTGTCAAGCCCTGACTCATTGAACCAACTTCCATTTGGGTATTTTACCAGTTCCCGCCGGGCTAATCCGGCCAGTGACTTGACAGCACATTATAATTCCACCCACTGTAGATCAGGAGGCCTCATTTCGCCCACTTGCAGGTTGGACGCTCCGGCCATAGGGAATGAAAATATTCTGTACTGAAGCATATCTTAAATGTAAACAGTGCAGAGGCGAGAGTCCCTGCATCTCACCTCCCACCAGCATGCTGTCCAATCACATTACGAGGGAGATCTGCCGGGCTGCCCGGCGCCTGTAACCCAGACCTGGCTTCTGCTGGCATCGCTTTAGAAATGCCAAAATGACAAACTCCCCATCTCTCTCTGTGGTACTGGGTCTCCCACCCGTTCAGGTCGGGGAGGTCCAGCCTCGGTTCTCCATGCTTCTCGAGCTTCTGAGTTCCGCTTGTGGCTTCTCTGTGATATGTTCCCTCGCCAAGCCCAAAGCGATAGTGATACTACTGACCAAGTGTCTCCGATGTAGTTCTTAGCTTGTGTCGTTGGAAATGCCAGGGGTCTGTGATGTCTTACACCCTTTGCTTCTAGACATAGAGTCTGGACCTCTGCAACAGTGGGTGGGCGGGCTTGTGTGGAAATGCGGTTTTCGCTGAGCTGCAATGCTCAGAAAGTATTTCAGGAACCATTGGACTACCAATATCACGTATATCCCAGATTTCTGACTGTGTACACCACCGTTTGAATTTAGATGTTTTTCTTGGCGGACGGAATTGTCCGAGTCTGTTAACGTTCAGGCGGCAGTTGAGTGTTGTCTTTGACTCTTCAGGCCAGTCCATGTTTTTGTTATGTTCCACCACCTACATACCTGAAATTACTTGTCATTTGCTGATAGTGTTGTTGATTACCTGGCTAAGATGCGCAGGTGGTGGAACAGAACAAAAATGTGGACTGGCTGGGTGGAGGGGCTGAAGACTGGGTTGGGAACCACATCCTTAATCCAATACTTATGTTGCTTCAAGGTGGTAGGTCATCATTTAAAAATACCATGTGTGCACGTGTGTGCCCATCCAGCTCTCCTCCACACACACATACACAACCGTAATTGGTGGGTGGGTGTGTTTCTAACTGCCATTTGACACACGTGGCAAGACTTGTGCCATTCATTAATAATGTTAAAGTTTTACCAGATTCTCTGAGCTATAATGTCAGACTTCCATTGGGGGAAAAAAACAACATTGCACTTGCTGCATTGGTGTCGTGATTACCATGAATTGTGCCACTTTTTTCCTGTCTGCTGCAGGGGTTTGTGGCTAATTCAGATTAAAATCCATCCAACGCAGTCGTGTCCCATTCCACATGCTGGTGTCTAAACACAGTCAGCTGTGGCTCTGTGAAAGGCGATATTTATTTAATGTGAGCACTTTCTGATTTGTCCGGGATCAAATCAGATTTTACTGCAGAGAATCTTGTGTTGAGTATTCTGGACATTAATACACAATTTACATTGGGGCATGAAGTGAGATGTAAAAAAAAATCCTGTCCGCTTCACACCTGAAATTCATTGGTTATACAGAGGTAAGTGGTTTCTCTCTTAATCTGAACTTAAATCTGCCGATTATAGTTAAAGTACCTTATTCTTCAGTAGCATGGAGGGGAGGTTTTCGATGGAGGAGAGAACCTTTGCATGAACATCACTGACGTGCCATTAGAAGGTTATGGAGTTCTTCAGGTTCCTGAAATTAAATGGTGATGCCAAACTGTAGACCTGCTCGACTGGGGAAAAAAATCAGCATTTCCTGACTGTGGTGACGCCTTTCAGTGAAAAATAGTAATACGTTTATATACTATGTTTTACAAACCCAAGGTCCCTTTACAAGGAGTGAAGATGGGCTCTGCTCAGGACATAAAGGCCACAGTGGAGGAGTCCCCCATGACGTGCTTAATTAATAAGCCCTGCTCTCCCTCCCCCTTCTTCAGAGAGTTCGCCTGGAGAGACCCAGAGCTGCCGGAGGTCATCCACATGCTACAGCACCAGTTTCCATCAGTGCAGGCCAATGCGGCTGCGTACCTCCAGCACCTGTGCTTTGGAGACAACCGTGTCAAGGCCGAGGTACGCAGAGCAGGGGGGAGTTTCAGCTCTGCCCACCAGGGCGGCAACACTGGTGGAGGGGTTCTTGAACGTTTCCTCCTCAGCTCAGTGGGCGTGCATTGTTAACCACCGTTGCTCACAAACTGCTGGAGACATTAACCCTTAACTAGCTGGCTTTTCCTCACAGTTCGGGTTGTCGATTTCTCGCTCCATCTCATTGCATAGCCTCCTCCCAAGGTTATGCTATTGCACTCTTGTTCAGATTCAGTGTTCAGTCCTTAATCTTTGAATAAGTTTAAGCAATACTGAATATAAGTATAAAATACTTCAATACTTCCCATTTTATAAACTGTATTTTTAGTTTTGACTTGGCCTCTTATTATGAGGTCCACACCGATATAATTATTTTAAGAAGTAATTAGATTAATATTTCTGAATGTGACTTTTCTCCCTGATATATATTTTCTGTGCAGTATTTTTGAGTTGAAACAATTTAAAAAAAGCTTTGTAATTTGTATTTTTTTTCCATCTTTTTCTGTTACTTAGTTGTCTGTCATAGCCGGAGTTTTTGAAGCACTTTGGGTTTGAGTACTAAAAGGTACAACAGCCAATTTTCTACCAGAAAACTTTGCAGAACAGTGCCATGCCGTCACCTCCCGCTTCATTTGCAGGTGTGCCGTCTTGGTGGGATCAAGCATCTGGTTGACCTCCTGGACCACAAAGTCCTGGAGGTCCAGAAGAACGCCTGTGGGGCGCTGCGGAACCTTGTCTACGGGAAGGCCACCGATGACAACAAGACGGCGGTGAGGAACGCTGGCGGGATCCCGGCCCTACTGCGCCTGCTCAAGAAGACTGTGGACACCGAAGTCCGTGAACTGGTGACAGGTACTCATCTGTTCTGTTATTTAACGCTCCTCCCAAGTGCTGCAGTGTTTGTTAGAACAATGGTGGCTGCAATGAGGAAAGAACCCCCCCCCATGTGCAGAATGGACTCTTCTTCACTTTCTCCCTGCCACGCATATTAGACTCTTCCTCCATGCTACTGCCTGAAACCCAGGTCACACCCCCCGTTTTTGTGCAGGTTCAGGTGGGGGTAGTCTTAGGCTGCTATCTTCTAAACTGACTTTACCAGCCACCACAATGGCACTCAGGCCATCCATCAAGTCAACCCAAATGGCAGAATGCATCTTTACGTTCAGGACCAAGTGTTCTATGTGCAGGCGCCAAGGAATCACATGCTAAACGAGGGCACGACAGCATGTTGGCATCAGCCATTTGGGTTCAGGTGAAAGAGCGGAGATGTTTGGGCCACCGGGAGTCTGTCCATCGGGTAGCTCTTTCAAAATTCAGCAGGTCAGCAGAGGCTCTAAGTGCCATCTAATGTACGTCTGCAGCCGTACTTCAAAAGAGCGGACTGCAGCACAGTGTCAGGCATATTTTTGTTAACAAAATGTGAGTTATTTTAAAAATGCTGACTATAAATTATTAGAGAGCTTTACCCGAAGGAATGCGAAGCTTTCTGAAGTTATTAGGGCGAGGCAAAAATGTCGTACATGCTGTAGTCCTGAGGATATTTAAACGACTAAATCCTTTGGTGCGTGTGACATCACCCTTCCTTCCTGAGCTTGCACATCGCCAGAGGTGGTCTGAGACGTATGTTGAGTGCCTGAGCAGCCTGTCCAAAATGACACCTTCTGTCTTCATGCCCGCACCCACTCTGGGGAATTACCACAGTGACCATGGAGTGTTTAGCATTATCTGCACCCGCATCGATTGTCAGTTGAGGGAGCGGTTGTGTCTGACTATCGCCTTGGAAAGCGACACCCCGGGGGTGACCCTCCTTGGGAATGTGCTGCCCTGTTTGCTCTTCTGCTGCTGGTGGCATTGCAGCCTCCCAAAGTTATGTCCCAGCTCCTCCGGTGCCTCCAAAGTTGTGTCCCAGGTTTCCGGTCCTCCAAAGTTACGTCCCAGGACCTCTGGTCCCTCCAAAGTTGCGTCCCAAGTCCTCCGGTCCCTCCAAAGTTGCGTCCCAGGTCCTCCTGACCCTCCAAAGTTATGTCCCAGGTCTTCCCAGACATCCAAGTACCCTATTTGTTAAACTGTTGAAACCTGTCAGCAGAATAAACGATTCCTTTGGAGTCTCCAGATGGCTGTGCAGAACACCCCCCTAAAACTCACAGCTCCCCCCACTGGGGGATATATTGGCATGAGATTCCAGGGACTGTGACTGAACACCGCCATGGTATCACCACTCTCCCCTGCCCCGCCAAACATCTGCTGTTCTTTGTATTTCCCAGACCACAGATGCCCCTGGCCCTGTTACCTGCACGTCACGCATCCCAGGCAGGGCAACCTGGCTGTCACCGGTTAGGTACAAGTTTGTCCTGTCCCGGGACGAGCCTTTGGGACGTGACTGCTGCTTCTGCGTGTTTTTTTTTTTTTCTGGCTGACTCACCATCTGGGTGCTGTCTGGCTTGCCGGGAAGAGGACACCGTGCCACGGAAGGTGGCACCGTGTGTTTGACGAGGTCTCTCCACTTTCCACATCTCCGTGCCTCAGTTTCAGCGCCTATGGTATCGGCACAGTTCATTAACACCGGCTGGATTTCCCTACTGAGTTCCTTCAAGGTGGGTGCGGATGGGGCCCTCCGAATGGCCCCGGGGCATGTGCGGTCCGCCCTCGTTAGTCAGAGGTGCTCCTGGCAAAAATGCTAACTTGAGGCGCGTGACAAAAGGAAGGCGTGTCACTACAGGAGACAGCAGGCAGGCCTGGGCATACAGTCCTGTGTGGGCGTAATCATTTATATCTGCCAGTTTGTAACCAGAGAAGGACATGGGGGAAGGGGGGTGTCCGCAAGATTAATGTGACCAAGCTGGATATGTACTACAGGGGCAGTCATCAGCAGAGGTTTCTGGGATATCCTGTTGTACCCTTGTTATTTTTATATCCAGCTGTATAAATGAAAACTGTAAATCTCTTCACAGATTTTATTTACAGACCAAATAAAAAAATATGGACAATATAAATAAGAACAGCAAATAACTACTTTAAGCTAGTTTGCAGTCAGTCAACTCCGGTGTGATACTTTCCATCCATCCACCTTCTTTTCCGGGGGGTGGGGTGGAATCTATCCCAGGCAACACAATGGCACAAGTTTTAGTAAAAAATAACCAGTTTTGTAAATGGGTAATGTTGCAGATTACTTTTGATGGAGCATCTGCCCAGAATGCGGACGATGATCTGATAATAGTAATAATCTTGCGATAACTCACAACCTCGGTTTGATTCGGACGGCTCTCTAACGCTGTTCCATCGGGTTAGATTAATCCCGAGAAAATAACCGAGCTCGTCTCAGGTTTTGTCTCGGCTGTAAATCCTTTCCAGGGAACATCATGTACGAAGCGAAGGTAAGTCGGTAAACGTTTGGATCCAGAAGGGCAGTCTCCATCTAATCAGCCTTATTGAAAAGCGCTTCTCCATCCCGTCCTGTCTCATGGGAAACGTTGCACCTCTCTGCTTGGAAGACAATGTTCGGGAGTCGGTCGCGTGGACCTCATGTGGAAATGCCATAGCTATAATCTGCTGACATGTGACTCCCAGGTGTTCCTGTCAGCAGGGTCTGAAGTTCAGAAAATTTTTTCCTTTTTTTTTTTTCTGGACCCCTCAGTGAAATGTCTGTCGCAAGGTGAGGGGACAAATCTCTGCAGTAATGTGTGTACAGACTCCATGTGTCCATGAAACAGATGACTGATAAGATTTCATTATGTCCAAAAGTAGACGTGTCTCTGAAGTGACAGGTACACAGGAAGCTCACAGAAATGGTGCTCAGAAGTTGGATAGCCTCTTCCTCTTTCCGATCAGCCTGTTTGACCTCCGGACGTGGTACGAGTATACGTCACTGTCACATTGGTACCTCAAATAAGATTCATTATATCCAGCAACTGAAAAGCTGTGCAGCATCCTGAAAAGTATCTGTTAATTATTTCTGCGTCAGCTTGGTGTTCATTAAACAGCTGGTCTCTTTACAGAAAGCTATTTATTAAACCTTAGCGCTCATTAAACTGCCACACTCATTAAGCCACTGTACTCATTTAGTCCAAGTACTCGAGCAGCAGTGTCCCATTAAACGCTGATACTTGTTAGACCTCAGTAGTCGTTTACCGGCAGTACTTGCCTGGTACTTACAGAGGAGCCGCCAAACCGGGGATCGCTGCCGCTCGGGGAGAAGCCGATCCCGTGACCCTGACTCCGAGTCTGTGGAGAGATGCCCAGCTGGGCGCCGTCCGCTTCCTAGAATCTTGGCTGCTCTCTCCACTCCCTCTCCTAGCCAGCAAAGTTAAGACAGCTAAAGGTTTCATCGCCACCTTGAATCGACCCTGAGTCGATAACACAAACCATCTGCCTCCGAGACCTTGTATGAGCCTCCCGGCTCGTGCTGGTGATGCAATGACGACCTTACCGCGGCGGTACGTGAAGCAAGACAACGGAGGACTTGTGTGATATGACATGTCGTCTTAAACTTGGTGGAGCACACACGTCATGTGTGGACGTGATATTGTGTCACGGGATTTGTTGGGTGTTTTTTTTTAAAGGCTGGGAGACTGACCTGCTGTTGATAATGGTTGTTATTTACTCGACTTTGCATGGCGCACACTTGAGGCCTCCATCTGCCCGCTGTTTCCTCGCAGTGCGTTATGGTAACGAGAGATGGGATGTCCAGACCTAGGGGCTCTGTATGGAGTCCATCACATGTGACGTGATGCACCTCGCGATTCGGGTTCACTCAGGTTGTAATTAACAGGGAGGCCGACGATGAACCTGTGGATGTGGAGGACTGCCGTTTGACGCAGCAGAAGTGATCAAAGCAAGCTCCGCCCCCTCCTTTGGGCCCACATCACATGACTCTCCTTCACCATTTTCTCTTAAAGGAATACCCCTTCAGTCACATGCGCAGCGTCCGCCCCCCACTGCAGCCTGAAAGGTGGCTGTTGCTGCACTTGCCAAGGTTATGACCTGTAAGAAATCTCTCTCCTTTTATCGGTGCTCTAACTAAACCGTTATTCTGGATTCCACAGCAGATGCTATTTCTTCTCAAGCTGTGCACCTAACATAACCAAGGGATTGACTCACGCTGAAGATCTGTACGTCTTTGACTTTCTAGCTGTATAACCACAGCAAGGTTTTGTATTTCACCCTGAACCACGTGTCCTTGTTTAATTAGCTATGTGGGTTAATTCTGGCCAATAGGACAAAGCCACCGCATTTCTCCCATGCACCCCGTGTCGTCTGGACGGTGTGCTGTGACGATCCTGGTTTTGGTGCCAATTCCCCCTCCCCATTGTGTGTCTCTCTGTTTGTGCTGCAGGGGTGCTATGGAACCTCTCCTCCTGCGACGCGGTCAAAATGACAATCATCCGGGATGCCTTAAGCACCCTGACCAACACTGTGATCATCCCCCACTCTGGCTGGAGGAGTTCATCCTTCGACGAGGACCATAAGCTCAAGTTCCACTCCTCGCTGGTCCTGCGCAACGCCAGCGGCTGCCTGAGGTAGTCTGCAGCTCATGTGTGTCTTCTGCCACCTTGTGGTCAAATTTAGTGTTTGCAAGCAAAAGTGTACCATGCCAGTTTGAGATGCTAGCATGTTTAGGAAAGTGAGCATTATGACATCTCATGCCAAAGATGGTTTCACAAAGTATCCAACAGGCGACGAAACACCACGCTCATGGTGGTTTTGGATAACTATACATACTATAAAAACTCATCCATCCATCTTCCAGCTAATTATCCTTGCCAGGTTTACATGGGTACATAAACCCAAAATAAAAAATGTTTGAATAAATAACCTTAACCATTTGCTGAACGGTGTCAATCTTTTGTAATTGAAATATCAGTTTATTTTTCTGATCTGTGACTGATAATTGCTTCTTATCCAATGCTCCTTACCCAAGATTTTACCAGGTTTACACCAGGTGTTTGCCCTGGCAATTTGAGTTACATGCCTTGGCAATAAGGAGAGTTACCATGAAGGTGTTTGGGTTTGTGTGTGCGTGCATGCCTACACAGGCGTGTAACTGTGTGCAGACATGCTGCAATCTGGTTTATCTACCCTCCATTATTTTACGTTTATTTTTCAAACACTTTTATCTGAAATGACATACACTAAGACAATTATGTCACAAGCATAATTTTTTGATATATATGTGCATATTTATTACATTATTGTAACATCGTATATTTTATTGAACCATTTTCAGGAATGTAGTATGCGCTAATCTAAGCCTTCTCTTCAAACGTTAGACAGCAGTCGCACAGCGTTGCTCAGAGGTAACACTACTGCCAACACAGCTAAATCTCCAACAACCAGCCTGAGAACATGACTGGTCTGCTGGCAGAGGCATTCTGGGTAGTTTCTCTCATAGGCTCTCCCATTTGCCCTGAATAATGTGAAATGCACTCCGCTGCTCTTCTAATATTGAGTGAGTGCAGTCTAGACTGAGAGCGGCTCCTCTGGGTAGAAGTGAGCAGGCACGTAATATGGAATACGAAGCGTCCTCCGGTGATGACTGTTTCAGAGAGTTTGATGGAAAACGGGGGACCTGGATGGGCCTGAGGAGTCCGCGTGCATGTGTGTGAGTGGGGTAGAGAGCGTGAAGAAGAGCCAGCGGTTAATCTAACAGCCGTGTGTGTCGACACCCGGCACAGGAACCGGGTGTGTGTGTGAGAGCGTCAAAGAGGGTGAGAATGAGAGAGGACAGTAGGGATAGGGCAACACCAAGGCAAACACAAATTGGGCAACAACAGTGGAAACACACATTAGGCAACAGCAGTGCAAACGCACACTGGGCAACAACAGTGCAGATAGACAAATGTAGAGCAGAGAGCTATGGTTTATCTGACAGCCTGCAACCTGTGTGTCGACACTTGGCGCAGGAACCTGAGCTCGGCAGGGGAGGAGGCGCGTAAGCAGATGCGAGGCTGCGAAGGGCTGGTGGACTCCCTGCTGCACGTCATCAAGGCCTGCGTCAGCACCTCCGACTTTGACAGCAAGGTGCGGTCTGCCTCGCTGCTTGACGGCATGAGACGGAGACCTTTGACAAAGTTCGAGGCAGACCGTCCGTCGGCTCTAATTTGCATTGTTTTGCCTTTTTTTGTCTACAAGCAGAATTGCTGCAGAACATGTCACTGGAATGGTTTGTTTTTCCCAATACAAGCTGTTTCCTCAAGCACAGATGCAGAACAGCTTGAATTACGACAGTGTTTTCCACGCCCAATTAATCTGCCCTACAAAGAGGGCTGCATTCACCAACATCTCTGGTGTGTTTTACTGTCGGCACCCCGGACGCCCCTCCCCCCCCACCCCCCCCCGCACGCACCCAGGCAGTCCCCGCGCACAGAGCACCCAGCCCCCCGCGCACGCGAGCGGGCGCGCGAG
>JAACJT020002388.1:0-11421 GCA_009936485.2 Gymnarchus niloticus
GCCATGGTATGCTACTTACGTTAGTACAGGAGAATTCGGGACTTATGGTATATGATCGAAGTTAAAGTTAAACTTGGCGCAAGACAAACTCTCCGTAGCAAAAACGCGGTACCTTCAAAATGGCCGGTTAACAGTGCTAAATGTAGGTTTTATTAGACTGTTAACAGAGCGACTATTTCTTTTCTAGTGCTGCCGATGACTTATACAGACGGGCAAATAAGGAAAATAAGTTTATTAAGCTCCAGTGATTAAGATAGAAGTGTGTTTTCAGCACAAATAAGTGCCATCTGTTAGCTGGCGTCAGCTAAGGTGAAAATAAGAGCTGAATCTCATAAATGCACATAGACAAGCCGAAAGTTGAAGCTCAGAGTTTAGATAGGCACTGCAGAGAAATCCTCTTTGTTGTATTTTTTTTTTTTGTAAAACAAGTATGGCAATTACGCATAGTGTGCATCATACTTGAAACTACATATCCTGGGCCTCCTGGAAAAAATGTATATGAAAAATATAATTTCTGCTGCCATGTTCTATGGGCCCCATGCATGGGGTCCCTAAATTAATTAAAATGATGAATTAAATCTTTTTGTGACTGAATAATGTAATTGATATGATTTTGATAGTGATTTTTAACAATAACATAACTTATAGTACAATCATGTTTGGTTTAGTGGCTCAATGGGTAGTGCTATTGCCTTGAACCTGTTGGGGGCTCAAATCCCACCTCCCTTCTGTGTGGGTGGTTTGTATGTCCTCACCAAGCTTCTTTACACAGTCCAAAGACCTGTGATATAGGTTAATTGGTGTGCCTGTGTGGGTACCCTCTGGGTACTCTGGTTTCCTTCCACAGCCCAAAGACGTGTTCTAGGCTAATTGGCTGCACTGTGAAATTGCCCATTATATGTGAGTATTGGGCTAGCAACCCATCCTTGGAAATGACAAGCAAATGCTTGTTGCTCGATATGCTATATGGCATAGGAGGATCTAAGTAAGTCTGTGCCCTGCAATGGGTGGTCAACACCATTTAGGTTGTCCTGCCCCTTGCAGCCTGGAATTGGTTCCAGGGATCCCCATGATCCTAAACAGGATGGTGTCTTTTGATAAATGGATGTATGAACATAACATTTGTATTGACATGGTGGTATTATTTTAAAACACTGTAATATGTAAAAAAAAAACAAAAAAACAAAACAGCAACAATAGTTTCAATAAGTTTTCAAAGCTTTACTATTTAAATTGTTTGACATTCTCTAGGGTAGTGAACAGGGACACTATTTCATAACAAAAAAAATTAGATTTATATTTTAGTGTGTGGACTTTATGGATATGTCATTTCCACAAAATAGCGAGCAGCTTAAGTTCAGTATTAACTGGAGAGGGCATTTCCTGAAGATAGTGCATGTGATTGCTGGTTGCATTAAATGCTATGGAAGGATGAATGAAATAATAGAAGGGTGAGGGATGAGTGCCATCAGTATGAAAGCAGTTAAGTGCTGTACTTTTGCTTTAGAATACGTTTACCAAGTTTCGTGAATCTTATGTGTATAAGATTCCTGTAGTATGAGGGTGGAGGGATGAAAAAGAAAGAAAAAGGAACCAATGGAGGAGGTGGAGGGCTTTGTAGTATTTCCCAGAACATGTGCAGTAAGTTTGGAGGTATTATTTCAAAAATTGACCAAGTGGGAACAGTTTGAAAAATTTTCCGTTGAAAGACTATGGGAAAAATGGATGAAAAAGGGATGAAAAAGAGGGATGTGGGTGGAATATCAAAAACAAAAACACATTTTCCGAACATTGTAGAGTTGGAACGAAGTTTCTAGCTCAAAAACTGTACGAGTTAGGTGCCAAAACACTAGGAAGAATAAGGCAAATGATAATAATAATAATAAAAAGGATAAGAAATATATGAGAACATACTGAGATTGCTGTAACCAGCAAACACACAACAATATTGCTAGTTCCAATATCTAAAAAGAATATCATGCAGATAAAGACTTGTAATCCCTGATTAAAACATAAAAGAATTATAGGCGCCACATCCATCCAGAATTTAAGTGGTCATACCTACGAGTACTACATGAATGGTTAATGGGCTCATCTTCATTTTCACATATAGAGCATTAAGGAGATATGTTGTCAAAAAATCTTGTCAACATTCATTTACCTGGATAATAGCTAAAAATAATCTTAAAATGAATTTTCTTAACTTTAATTGGGACCAACAATTTACGTGGGGGAATCCACTTCTAATTGAACCTTGTGTTTGGGTATAACGCTGTACACTTGGAATATAGTTTAGAAATACCTCCGTCAGATGAAATCAAAGCCATCTTAATAAAGTAAGCCCCTGAAGCATTTACGGTGTCCACATCATATGGTGACCCTGCCCCTATGTGGAGATCTTACATGCGCAGTACAGTGGGGAACCGCCACTGGAGGTCTCACTTCTGCTGCACAATCCCAAATAGCAAAATATAAATAATTAATAATAAAGTGGGGGGCGGGGGAGGGAGGTGTCCTGTCCAGCGAGGTTGAGCTCAACTGTATTGAAATAACCAGAGAGATCAGAATAGTCCGCGTTGCGGCTGGCCCACTAGAAATGAACGTTTTTTATCTGTAGCTTTAATAGATCAACATACATGCGGGAGTGGCATTTTATTATTACTTAATTTCAGTTTTTTCGTATTTTATTCAGGACCTGCGCTTTTAAAATTGGATAATTTATGTGTGCGATTTTCAAACCGAACAGCCCATCTGATCGCACCTTCCAGGCTTAATTTAATTTCATTTGCTAGTGGCGCCTTTGGCTGGGTGAAGCCATCGGATATTAGAAGTTAACTGAGATTTTAACAGCCAAGTGAGTGATTGTTAACAGCATGACTGCGGAGCAGGAGAAGAACAGACAGCGCTTACAGGAGCTGTTGGAGAGGGCAGGCAACCGAAACTGTGCGGATTGCGGTGCTCCAGGTAGAGTTGCAAATAAATGACATTTAAATAGGATAGTGCTAAGATAAAGTGTATATAAGATTTACATGTTGCGGATTTTGGACGGGACTTTCCAGACAGGGTCGCTGCGTTGCTATGCATGGTCCGTGAACCGCGATGCAACAGCCAGTGGACCGATGGAGTCCCATATAGATGTGGGACTGAAGCTGTACCCCTTCTCCGTACTTGGATGGGCTTTGATGCGAAATGAACATGCGCGGCAAGTTCTGGGTAACATTCTGCTCTTGGTTTTCTTTCGCGGTAATTTAATTTATATATCGCGGTCATGTCGGCATAGTAACTGTCCGATTTCACACATCAGGCATATTGCGACCTCCGGGTTAACCTACGACTCATGATTACATCTTAGCATTACATTATAGTCGCAAGAGCTGTGAAGGAGAGTTAGTAGGCCGGGGTTTTACAGAAAACTATTTTTAAGGCAATTCAAACAGGAAATGCAATGTTCTACAGCACCCAAGGAAATAAAATGCTAATAGAGCCGGCTTCTGCCTACGGTATTAGTACCTACCGAGGTCAGTGTATACAAGCATACGCCTTCCTGTCATGTTACACCCTTCACCTCTGACAAAACCCTAAATGTGTGCATTATGTCGAAACTCAAACTGTCTCTGACTGAAGTGAACCAAGCAGAACTCTGTCTAACTGTGTGTGTGTGTGTGTGTGTGTGTGTGTGTACGCGTGTGTGTTCGCGCGAGTGCCCGTGTGTTTGCTGCTGTGGGGATGTGTCTGTCACCACGAGTTATGAAGTGTGTAAATGGTAAAAAAAAACGAATGAAACGTTTGTTTACACCTTCTCATGGGCAGCAGCTATCCATTCTGTAATCTTCGTTTTTTTTATCTGTGCGTTTTGCTGTTAAACATCAGATGACAGTATGGAGTCTCAGTTTGCCAAAAGTTGGTCTTGTCTGTTTCAGTCTGCACCCCTTGTACTGTAATGCTAGTCTTTCGGTTGCGTTGTCATTTCATCAGTTTGCAGCATCATGTAAGGACCTCCATTCTGTTGCTGGCATGGGCACGCTTAGCTGAACTGCTCCACTGTACTGTAGGTGGAGGTCAAACTGGACAGAGATGGTTCCTGGCTATCAGTACTGTTGTTGTAGGAGATTCTGGTAATCGGACCCTGAGTTCACAGGTTTATCTGTAAATCCGTATCAGTTTCTGTCATCACCTGTATACACTACATGTAATAGGCTGCAGCGAAATTTTCCTTTTTTCTTAATTTTGTTTGTCTCGTGAGACATGTTTATTTGAGTTATCTTAGTGTACTAATAAACACTTTGTCTTAGTACTATCAGTGTGAATCTTTTCTGTGGTTATCTTGTTTTCATAATATTTTTTCTATTGCTTCTCATTTCATTTGCAGAAACTGTTCTGAAAAAGTGACAAATCCAGCATTTGTGAAAACAGTGCTTAAATATTTCATGAAACAACAAATTACCATCCATCCAACCACCCATCTTTTAACTGCTTATTCTGGTTATGGGCACCAGGAGCCTGTTATGTGTTCAGTCCTAATGTATCAGTTTGATGGGACTTACACACACACACACACACACACACACACACACTCTTATGCTGTACGCAGTAGTGGGCATGGAGTCCATTAGCTTTTTGGCATCTCTGCTGTAGACCACAGACAGCCTTCTTAGGAGATCAGATTAGTGACCTTCCAGTTCCCATTTAGAATCCTGATCCTCTCGCTACTCGTGGTTTCCTACATATCTTGATGATTGTGAGATGGAAAAGAAAGTCACGATGTAACTGCTGGGGGGTTGGGGTTTTTCCATTCTGGTTATTTTCTGTTTCTCCATGCCTGCCGAGCCAAACACGCCCCAGAAGAAGGAGATCGTTCAGGCTTTTAGTACATCATGAATGGGGTCAGCATTGAGACTATAGCTGGTCATGTATTCATTTTCCTTGTCAAGTTAGCATGACCCCTCTATTAGCAATTATTATAAAGCTTTTAAGGATGCCTCTTATGCTTTTCCAGATATAAAAAACCGAACCATAAACATTGATAATGTACTTATTTTTACAGATGCATTTTGTGACGCTATGTTTTAGCTTAGTTTGCTGCTGTCCTTCCCACCCATGTATCTGTAACATGGAGGTTGATTCCTTCTCAGCCTGACAGTGGTCTTGTCATCCTGGCTGTTCAGGTCCACAGTCTCCATTCGTGACCAAAATCTCACCAGCAAAATCATCAACCCGCAATCCTCTGTCTTTTCAGTTCCTTAATTTTTTAAAACTCCGATTCATATAAAAAAGCACACTTGGATGAGAGCAGAGTATGTGTGGAAAGAAGGACCTTAGAGTAGAAAAAGAAAGTGAAGAGAAGGGAAAACTGTAATGCTGAGAGTGGGGTGCCTACTCCAGAAAGGTCTCTCTGACTTCTCATTGTCATGAATGCTTTTGGGTTTAAACGATCACATGTAAGATTAGAATCCCAACATATAAACAACCACCAGAGTTATAGTAGAACAATGGACTGGAGCAGGCTCATTCTTCCCCCATCTCCCAGTGTCTGGATTGCTTTGGAGGTCATTGGTCTGTGGTGGCTTAGTGGGAAATATCCTGGCCTCACGCCTCTGAATCCCACCTCTGCACCATGTGTAGAGCCTCTGTATGTTCTTTCCATGATGCACAGGTTTTCTCTGGGTTCTTCCGCTTCTTTCCACAGACATGAGGTTAGGTCACTTGGCGTCTACATATTGCCCATAGAGTGTTCGTGTGCCCTGTGATGGACTGGCATCCCAACCAGGGTCTACTCCAATCTTGTGCCCAATGCTTCCTGAGATGGGCTCCAGTCTCCCTTAGCCCTGTACTGAATAAGCAGCTGTAAGACGGATGGGTGATTCTCTCTCCTCCCCCTATCATAAGTCAACCAGATTTTCAGCTTTCCTGAACCAATTTTGAACTCTTACGTTCAAAAATTTGCTTCGAACACTAAAATACATGTGTCAGTACCTTCTGAGAGCACCGTTTGGCACAGTTTTACCAGTCAAATATTGTATAATATGTTCAATATTATTTCAGTGTAGATGAGATGCATCCAGTCCAGGGCGTACCCCACCCTTGTGCCTTGTGCTGCCAAGCCCCCCTGTGATGATGACCAGGACAAGTGGTTTGAAGATCGGTGGATGGATGAAAGTGATTTTTCTTCCTTCTGTGTACATTTTACCAGAAAAATCTATTTTGACATGTTTGAAATGTCTGATGCTGTAGTCCATCTCTGAAAAGCTTGCTTTGTTGTCCACCCTCCGGCCAGCCGGACTGGAACACACCACGTGGGTGTTGTAGTTTCATTTGGAGAATGAGCTGGATGTCTGCAGAGGTTACAGGATGCGGCCGAATCCTGTCAAGTGAATTTTTGACGAAACCTTATGTCTGTGTGGGGGGGACAGGTTTAAAACTGAAAGAAAGGGGTGCGACACTTGTGACTGACACCGCTGAACAGTTAGGACCCTTGGGGAAGGCTGCCTATTTAGAATGCAGACATGATAACTTATTTGATAGATTAATGCTTCTTAAAATTTATTTATCTGCATCTAATCAGACAATACAATACATTCACTGATTTGCCTTTGCTTTTAGTAGTACAGTATAACTATTTTTTTAAAATGACATATACAAAATTAATGTTTCGTGTTCGTAATGCTCTGAGGCATCCTTTTTTATTCTGCAAAGTTAGTGTCAGCCAAATTGACAGACAAATGTATAGGTGACCTAAATAAAACGAACCGTACGACCCAAATTGTTGAGGTGTTGCACTGCTGTGCAGGACCTGGCACTGACTTGCCTCTTTCTCTGAATGACACTTTCTCAAGCTTCACGCACCGTGCATTTCTCGTCACGTGCAGTGAAGGCACTCGCTGCCGCACAGGCTCACCGGCTGCGATAGCTCCCTGGCCCTAATGCACTCGCTTGCATGCCATGTGCGCTGTCACCCCTGCGGCTGTCCGGTGCCCACGCTCCCTTCCGTGGAGCTTCTGCTCTGTGTATAAGGTATAGGTGAAGGAGAGCGGGAACATGCTGATGGTGGGATTGGGTGTACTCTCTGGCTGCGAAGCCCCAAACGCGGTGATGCTGTCTGAGTAAACCCCACTCCAGGTCCATCGAGGCCCGTGTCTTAAGGGCACCAAGGAAGGCTTGTTGGCCAGAGATGTTCGTTTGGGACCTTTGTTCATCTGGTAAATATCTCCCAGTGCTGTAGCTACTTCATCATTCATTGCATTTCCCCTGTGCTTATCCCACCATTCAGCCATTCTGGGAATTTTAAGGAGAGGTTTGGATTTAGTAAAGCTCTTATAGGATCTAGGTCTGAAACCTTTGAAGGTCCCACCCTTCCTAATGTTTCTATGCAAAACTTAATAATGGGACAACTGAGGATTCAAAACCCATTGTGTGAGGGAGTATCCCAAACTACCAATTGCTAGCATTGATTAATTAGTTTAGTATACTCTCACCAACCATGTGTTTTGAAGCCTCATTGGTACCATCACTAGCAAAACCCATAAGAGGTAATTTTAGTAGGAAGAGAAGAATGGGCAGTTGGGTGCTCAGATGTCCTTACCAAAACAATGCTGTGACTCTCCCCCCTGTTTACTGACCCTAATCTTCTGCCCCTGCAGATCCGACCTGGGCTTCTTTCATTCTGGGTGTCTTTGTGTGCCACAGCTGTTCTGGTATCCACAGGAGCATCCCACACATCAGCAAGGTCAAGTCCGTGACCCTGGACCCCTGGCAGGCTGTCGAGGTGAAGGTAAAGTCACCTTGGCTGAGATCTGGGTGGAAAAGGTTTTGAAGGTTATAATGGATTCGGGGCTTGGATTTGTGGAGGATTTTGGGATTTGCAGCTGGGAAGTATTGAATGAATTGGGTTAGGGACAGGTGGATTTTTTGGTGATTGTAAGGCTGAGGTTAGGACAGGGCCAGGGCAGCTATGGGTTAATTGGTCATTCTGCAGCTGCTGCTGGCATCCGCCTCAGCACTGCCCAGCCCAAAGGGATCGATTGCTGACAGTCTGTCTCTGCCGGCATCTAGAGAAAGGAAGTCATCAGCCGGGCTGAAGCTCGAGAGAATCTGATGAGGTTGATGCTGACAGATGAGCCGCAGAAAGGGAGGGCGAGCGTCCAGGCTTCTCGCACCTGCCGTTTGGGCCAGCGTCATAGAGCCGTCCGTGAGCGGCCGAGGTTAACGAGGTTCATGACCACGGCATCTGCATTAACACAGAGGAAAGAAAGTGGGAGGTTTAGCTGAGCGCTGTTATTAAGAGATGAGAATGAGGATGAGGAGAAGTCAGGCTTTGAATCTCCTGGGGTCTCATTTTAAAACTTTGAGTAACATGTCAGTATGAGAAATGCGTATGCCAAGAAGTACACAAGAAAAAATACGATTTCTAATACGAGGTGCACATACGTTTTTCCTTTGTAAACCACAATAGTCTGGTAAATGTGCGTACATGATTGAGTCTGAGAGTCTGTCCAGTTGCTGCTCACAAATAACCATAAATGCAAATGAACTTCCTAAAAATACTAATAAGAGTAACTTTGAACAGCGCAAGGTAGAGGCACAATGAAATCTTATCATTGGCGGTCTAAGCAGATGTATCGCAAACAAAAAGTGCATTGGAAGGCCCAGGCATCGCTGCTGCGGTAAATTCTGTCCGCTCAAAAGAATGCATTATACTCGAAATAAAAAAGAAGTGGTCGTTATGGAGAAAATCGTACATTTCGCTTACTTGCCGAGTAATGCAAGACAGTTCGTCGTTTTCAGGGTAACAACATGGTGATATGGAGTTTTTGCTTTCCTGAGAACCGTTTCACTTAGATAAGCAGCCAGGATGCTAAACCTAGAAGTATTTCACACTAAGCATTTTCAACAGACATATCTCACTCTTTTAGGAAACACATCTGCTTCTCGAGATCTACTTTTTGTAACAATAAACGTCCTGCATACTTATTGCAGAGGTTGCGATACATCGCCTCTTTCTTAATTCATCGGTATCGAGTCTATTATTAAGCTACCTGCTTATTTTCAACATAGCACAAGGAAGTGGGATGTACTTTTTACCTCACGATGCAGAAATGTTTGTCGTATCACCAATGCATACTTTCATGCTGTACTGTTAAACTAATAAATATTGTATATTAATGAAATATTTACAACTTAGTTGATTTTCTGAGGCAGTTTGTCGAGCCTCGGTGATTTCCACCACAGTCGGATCTGAAGGTGAAGGGGAAGAGAAGACGTTCGTAAAGAACTAATCTGACTACAACTGGTGGGTGTAAATCCACATCTGCCCCATCAAACTTTGCCACACATACAGCATTGATAATGTACAACGTTAATGAATAACGTCCAGCCGTGCCATATGGTGTCGTGCCGAACAGTCGGGAGATACTGATGTGGTGTGTGAAACCACTGAAAAACAACCGGGAAAGGTGTTTAGCTTTGAATTAAAGATGCAAATAACAACGCATTAACTAAGGTAAATGACCAAGCATCTATTTTCATCTTAATCCTATTCTGGGTCACAGGGGGCAGCCTCAGGACACACCCCGGATGGGATGACAACCTAGTCACAATATGGACAATTTAGCCACACCAATTAGCCTACAATGCATGTCTTTGGACTGCGCAAGGAAACCAGAATACCCAGAGGAAACCCACAAAGCACAGGGAGAACATGCAAACTGCATGCACACACATCGAAAGGTGGGATTTAATCCCCCAGCCCTGGAGGTTCAAGGCAATAGTGCTAACCACTGAGCCACCATGCCGCCGATAATCAAACAACGTAATGCTTTTATTGTCATAAGTCTTCTTCATTGGTGGTGCTTGTGGAATGTGGTGCAGCAGTACCATGGTGTATGGCTTATGCAAATAAATGGACAATCAATAAATCCCGCTTAACATTTTTTAGATCTTCTGTTTGTCATTGCATAGCATGGTTTGGTGATATGAATTGTTGGCATGCGAGCGCGTGGTCATGTAGCAGGTTTACCTGCATTTCCCTGCTTCACAACGTATCTCATCCTTTCCCCATACAGAGAGCGCATAGACTGTTAGCAGCTCTACTGGGGTCACTGGGAAAGTTCTGTAGAAGTTCATGTGTGCCCCTGCCCAAAGGCTTTTAGTGGCACTACAGCGATGGGCCAGCACGGTGCTGAGGCCCGTGGCTCTGAACGGCAGCCCATGAATGTGCTGCTCCAGCCTCATGTGGCTTCCTGAGGCCAGTGAATGTAGGTGTAGAAATTAACAGGGGGTGGCGCTGAGTCGCATCATCAGGATCCGCCTGAGTGCTCACACAGCACTTGCACGAATATGTTGGTGGGGTGGGGAATGGGGTTCACAGTGGGCAGTATAGGAGGGCTCCTCCACTTAATGTTAGAAGTGATTATGCAGCACCTGTGTGTGTTCTCCATTGTTCCAGCTACTGTCCTCTCTGGGGAACAACGCAGCGAGAACCAAGTATGAGCAGAGGGTTCCGCCGTTCTACTACAAGCCCACCTTCATGGACTGCCAGTAGGTTCTCCACCTGTCATTCCTGGGTCTGCTTCTGTGTGCATGTTGGCTGTTTGAAAGTGGGTGGGTGTGGGGGCAATTCAGACTGAAGGTGTTTACATTCTGCGGGGTGCTGCTCTCTCCTGGCTGGCGAGAAGGGTTCATTTTCAGGAAGTGCACATCCATCCAGCTGATGCCGCTGCAACACAGGATCCAGGTCCAGAGTCAATCTAGACAAGGTGCCCACCAGTTGCAGAGCCACTTGCAGTGCCGTTGCTTCTGTTTTGGCAAATCTGACACGCTGAATTGTTTCTGATCGTCAAATGAAATTGAACGTAAGATGAGAACCTGAGTAAGCACAAAATGAAGTTTTTAACTGCTTGCGTCAAGTAATGAAGAAAGTTATCCCACACCAGCTCGGTCTATGTGAAAAACTTAGTCAACCGGGTAACTAAATATAATTTAGAATTAGTTTTAGTTAGACCAGCTCTGTTGAATTTACCTAAATAGAACCTCCTTAGTAACATGAAATTGGCCAGACTGGTTTAGTCTCAGGACCCACATTTTTCTTAATAAGTTGGGAGATTTGCGACTCAAATTTGTAAAATTTTGACCGAATTTTTTTTCACAAAAATAAACAACTGAGCAGGAGTTCTAATGTTTGCTTTGCCCATGGCAACAGCTAGCTTACGGCGCAGGCTCTGTGTCACCGAAGAGAAATGTCCTTCAAAAAAAGTCTGACATCAGAGAAAAATTCCAAATTAATTTAACCACACACACTCTGCAACCCAACGAAAACAGTGCCTTGCCCCATTTTTGGGTTGTGATCTACCAGTTCACAGGCATGGGGCTACAAGACCTTAACAACCAGCAACATATGCCATGAAAAAATACATTTTGGAGGTTATT
>JAACJT020002389.1:0-12216 GCA_009936485.2 Gymnarchus niloticus
ACAATAATTTATATGCGTAGTCCCGGGCCTGGAGTCCCCAGAGAGTAAGCCAAAGGCAACAGTGGCAAGGAAAAACCCCCTCAGGAGGAAGAAACCTTGGGAGGAACCAGACTCAAAGAGGAAGCCCATCCTCCTCTGGCCGGCTCCACACAAGACAAGACAACTTCATTAACACAACGTAAAACATCAATGAACTAAAACACTAGGTTTTTTTTTTTTTTTTAATACATTTAATCATAGACGCGAAAAATGTCATGACTTATTTAATGAATCACCAGTTAGGGGGCAACAAAAGTTAACCTGATCATTTGGTGTGGAAAAACAAAAACTGTGTTTCTTACAGACCACTCCTCAAACAGACACAAACATCACAGCCAAGGTCAGACAAACCGGACATTTCAGCTCAAGAAAGTCCCAGCATGTGGCAAAACGGCATGCTTACCGGGGACAGCGAACCGTCCAGTTAGTTGACTGGCTAACGTAATCTCCAACAGGGACAGACTAGCCTAGTCCACTGAAAACTGCCATTACCCACAGTCATAAGATATGGGGGGAGGGGGTTGTTTCGTCAAGTGGAGCCAAGTCTGGAGGGGCTGGAAAGTTCATACTAAGGTCCAAAACACAAACGGCACTGCCCTCCTTACCCTGTTAGCACAGCACCCACGATGAAAACAGGGTCAGCCACACCCACACTCCTCATAATGTGCTAACTGGAAGCTGTGTATTAGCTAGTGCTAACAGTGAGCGCCCCCCCAAAAATTACTGAACAGATGTACAGTGATGAGTCTGGCACCAGAGACTTCACTTTATTCAGCCATATCCTGGAATCAAGAGCCCCCTCCCCCCAGCATGCCTGCCCACAGATGTTACCCCCGCTCCCCTTAATGCACCCAGAACAAGGCCATCAAGATGAAGAGCAAACACAGTGGAGAGGAGTGTGTCCCATCATGCTTTGCTGTCTATCCCTCCCACCAGTGTCATGGAAATGGACAGCTGAGGCCCTAGCTGTAACGCCTGGCCCACGTCGGGAAACCTTCAACTGGCCTAACAGCTGAAGTCAGGCACCAGAGACAAAATGGCAGCTGCAACAGCACAGAGCCGCACTGTCAACAGCAGGGAAGGTGACTAGGGTCAAACGGGCTAAAAAGAACACACACAAAGAAGGACAACTTGCAGTTTACCAGCTTTCACGTTTAGTGCACGTAGTGTGTGTGTGTGGGGACACGTTCCTTAAAACAAGAGGTTTCACTTCGGTGATAAATTCCCCCAGATTGAGTTCACACAGAACGGAGATCTGGCAGCAATCCAAAAATTTCACACATATGCGTGCGATTTTGCACTACATGACAGAATTCTTTAAAAATAAACCGCGAGGTGGGGTCTGATCAAAGATAAAACTCCAAACGTGCCACTTCGACAACACTGGAGATCCTGTCCCGTGGAGGGGTCAGATGATCCAGGGCAAAAGGGTGGTGAGGTAAGGTCCAACAGGAGAACAGCTGGCTCCTGCGAGAACAGCAGTGCACTCACAAGCCCCCAGCAGCCCTAACTGCCAGGGAAGGAAGACCTTGTCTGCTTTCCAAAGGCTATTTTTAGACCGAGGGTTTACCAGCTGTTCATTTGACCCAGTATCATTTCCAGGGTACAGTACTTCCTGGCTACTAACATCTGTTGTCTGACAAGAACACTCTGTGCACCATTTATCCATTAGTCCTGGTCTTCCCTTGAATTATCAAAACATGGCGGGGTGGGGGTAACGAAGCATACGGATTAAAGAGAGCGGCCCCCACATCACTCAGAAATCAATGAAACGCCAATCTGCAATTTACTTTCCTTTAGCGTCACAATAAAGGATTGAAACGCGCTATCAGCGCCAGGTCAGGACCAAAGCTTTCCGTGTTTACACTGTTAATCCGGCATCGGAACAGTCAGGTGATCACAGGCTTTCTGAAACGCTGCCACTAAGATGATTAATGCAATTAAAAACAGGCTTGAGCCTAGCATCACTCCACTCGGTTAGGGTTAACTAGCTAGTCTCCCAGCACCCTGGGGAGCTACAGAAACGAGTTACAAAAGACGGGAGTAAGGGGACTACAAACAGGTGACAGCTCCAGGCTCACAGCATCTGAAGCCCGTTTCTTTCCCACTGGATGTGACTGTGTTTCTGCAGCTGACACACACGTAGCAGTCATCCTCACTTCCTCTCTGCAGCCACCGTGAAGCCCACTGCAGTGCCAAGATCCCGGCAGCTCTCTCCGAGGGACTGCGGACCCCCTATTGCTGCCTTCACACATCTGGAGCGACGATGGCGGCCCTCTCTAGGGCCTGCTTCGCTGCCACTCCCTCCCCTGTTCAAATTTAAACACCTCCTGACGAAAAGCTTGCGGCCTGTTTTGTGAGCAGCCCAAATCTAATTATGCCTGCCCCCCCACCAGCTCACCCATCTGCTGAGAGCGTTCCAAGCAGCCAAGCGGTCCACAAAAGAAAGGGGCATTTATATTCCCCCCCACTGGATGGTGACATCACCAGAGCCGGGACACGATTGTGAATTAACAATGTGCCCTCCCAGCTGAGCCAAGTGCGGGACGAGGACAGGCATGATAATCAATCAGCTCTGGCATATGACATACATGGAAACAGGGATGATAATCAACCAGCCGAGGCCACAAGGATTCCATCTGGTCAAAACCCCCCCCCCCATGTCCACTGTACCAAACATTAACATTTTAAAATATGGAATACAAATTAAGATAAATCCGGTATTTAAAAGGATGGGGGAGAAAAAGCCAAAATTATGAAACTCATTAGGATTTCAAGTCTGCCTTCCCTATCTCAGTCAATTTAAAAAAAAAAAAAACCCCCCACACACACAAGAACACTGACTTCATATCAAACCAAGACTGTTGTCTTAATTTCCAGGACTGAACCTACAGCAGTGCCTGCCAGTGACACACACATATGTTTAAGGGAGTGCGTCATCGTGGCAATGTAACCCTGCCTTCCCACTGAGAAATACACAATCCAGCAGGTGGGTGAGGACTCACGCAGAGTCACAGCATGCACCGTGCTGTAGGCATGACTCACTGCACCACAAGTTGGATTAGCTGAGAAGGAAAGCAAAGGAAACCCCAGCAGCAGCGTTGGGACAAATGAGATTTGAAAACCCACGACGGGTGGGAGTATCCTGAACGACCAATCAATCAATAGCTAGCATCGAGCGATCATTCTGGATACTCCCGCATTAATTGGTTATTTCAAGATTTTCCCACCCACCACGGATTGTGAAGCCTCCCTATCACTTTCCCGCCGCGTCCCAGTAACCCCCCCTCGCCCCCATGAGTCATAAGCAGTAAGGGGTGAATCAGAGCATTAACCTCCCCGAGCAAATCTGCACACTCTCACCTTACTAGACACAATCCAGAAGTACCACAGCAAGTACTAAAAGAAGAAAACGGAAAAACAAATTAAAATAGGACCTGCGACGGAAAATTCTTAGCCGCCGCTTCTCAGAGCCAGGTTGCCATGGCGCCAGAATCCAAAGGGTTTTCTTTAGCTGAGGTGAGTCGAGAGAGCGGAAAGCGCAACAAGCTGCCCATTTGAAAACTTTAATTAGATTTTAACGTTGAGGCCCTTTGCACAGGAAGGCGAGGAGAGGCCAGTTCATGTTACAGCAAAGCAGACCCCTGCTTGGTAGAGGGTCAGGCATTATTAGAACAGCCAAAAGGTCTGCTGACACATTTACGTTCCACAAATATCTGCCCCAGAAGCTATCCTCACCCAGACTCCACTGCAACAGGGTACAAACACGCACTAGACTCACCGAAGACACCGAGACGAATAAACGAGCGGACTTGACAGAAAAGTCGAGAAAAGCTCCTCACACGAAGCCCTCGTTCATGTCAATATGAACTGATACGCATTGCCGACAAAACAGCAGTAGAGCTACATTTAAAAACACACCTCGTCACTGGACCCAACGTTTTTCATACAGGGTTTAGATCCAGAAGCACATAATTACAAAAGAAATATCAGCTAGTATTAACAGGGCTCAGGTTACTTAATGCCAAAAAGCTTATCGCACTTCTGTGGACAAATATGTGTAGGCCAAGAATGACACGGTGGACGAGGCAAATGTTGTCAAGTCTTCCACTAAAGATACACTACAAGGGAAACAAAGCGTTTGAAAAAAACATGGGGACCCTTTAAGACTCAAGTACTTTACATAACAGATTTACTGGATAATCAAGCTGACAACTAATTGATCGCGGTGGGCCATGCAATTTCCAACATTCTTTCTTTCTTGGAAGGAATTAGAAAATACCGACAGATGTACCCTATTATTTTCCATTTGTTATTTCTTCCTTCAGTAATTAATAATCCTGCTGTACAAGACCCTGTATTATCATTTGTCAAATACAGGGGCAGATTTAGTTTCTCATCTCTATTCATACAGCTCTTTGTAAATTTGTGCAGCTGTTGACGGTCATCATTTCTTCTTTGTTAGCTGCATAAGGCCGTAGGTTTGTTGCTGAAGTGATGAACAGTAAAAATATTGTTCAAAAAAAAAAAAAAAAGACGCCTCCTAATTCACCCATGAGAGGAGGAGGCAGACGGGCATTTTGCGCAATTTGGGGTCTTTTAAGTTTCGTGGCCTTTTCTTGAGTTTTTTTTTAATTATTATTATTATTATTATTATTATTTTTAGACCTTTGACCAGGTTAATCCCTTTGAGTTTTAATCTCTACTACAATAAACACCCGACCAACACAGGCAGCAATAACAAGTTTCGAACACGTGATTAAATAAATACTTAAAATGAACTGCAGGTCATTGAAGTCTCGCCGCGACTTGCTGATTAGACTTGGATTTGCACAGACGAACTGGACGAGCGTCTCTCAGGTTCGTTCGTTTTGCTTGTGAAACCGTCGGCGGGTTCGACGACGTAACACCTTCTGACTGCCCGTAGCGACTGCGTGACGTCAACCAAAAGCAGCCGTGAACAGCTAAGTCCTGATTGGCTGTCAGCGCAAGACGGCGTAAACTGCGTGATTTTTATTTTTTTATTTTTTTTTTTTTTGGGGGGGGGGGGGCGCACACTGACTGTCCGGTAAACGGTAAACGATAAACGATGTCTTTTCCATTTGAAGAACAGCCCCAGCCTTAAACAAAGGCCCACTGCCCCAAACAAATACGTTTGGGTTTCCCCATGTTTGTTCCTGTTTGCCATACATAGCCAAAGTTACAAATATATGTCAGGACAAGCAAAACATGTCCTGACACATCACAAGTCATTCGGATTGTAACTGTATCCACACATTTCTAATGAAAGTAAAGTAGTTCATGTACTAGCCTGGGATTTGAACCTGACACCCACCCTCCTGTTGCTGGCTTGCCCGAGGTATCGTTTGGTAGGCAGATGCAACAAGCTGACTGAGAGGGAACCCATCTGGTGACCATGTGGTATAGCCCACTGAACCACATTGGAGAATATCTGTCTTCAGGTCATAACCACAGATAATTACCTGCTACCAACGTTTCCTCAGTGTGCCCAAAATTAACTGCTTGGGAAAAGGCAAGTATACAGCTACTTGGCCACATTATCACATTTCCTTTAATATCTTCAAATAAACATAGCCTAGAGCTACGGAAAGAACATGCGCGCGCGTGCGCGCGCACACACACACACACACACACACACACACACACACACACACACAATGCTTCAACCAGCTGCATGTAAACAAACATCAAAAACCCTGACCTCTGCCCCGGCCCTGAGCTGTCTGATAACAGTCTGTGGGTACATTTGTATAGGGATAGAGACATACCTTCTGTCTTGGTCTTTAGTAACCCATGCATTACTGTTTGAAGATCAATTATCTGGAGGAAGAAAAAAAAAAAAAAAAAACAGGAGAGACAGGGGGATACATGAAGCAACCAATCGGGTGTAGTGATAGACGTGCCCTGAAGTTGACCCGATTCTCTCTCACACGGTCTTCAAGGAACTCCGATGCATAGTTACAATACAACCTACTCGTTTCAGCTCTCTAAATCCAAAGTCATAGAACAACTGGATCAGAAAAATAAGAATGATGTGCTGTCATTCAACCACTTTGCTATCATCCCATGGAAATCTCATTTTAACTTGGATATAATTCGATCACCAAACTTTGGAAAGCGGCAACCCCAGGAGATGTCTGAGGAGAAAGGCAACACAACCACCTACTGACTAGGATTCTCCAGCATGTGAAACTTGGACATTCGGTTCAATTGTCCCAACATATCCTCCCTTGAGGAGACTAAAGTAATTGCCTGCCTTGGAAAAATAACCATACACAGGATCAGGAAAATCTCTCTCAAATGCCTGCTGCCGTGATATAATACATTGACATCAGATATCAGGTTAGAAAATAACCGAGAAGACTCGTGTCTATTGGATGCTTCAGGACTTCATAGACGTTACACAGGTTATCCAAAATGAGAAGATCCATAAAACGTGCAAGTCATCAAATCTCGTGTATATTCCTGGTAATGACCAAGAAGAATACGCAGATTTGTTCTAAAGCCAGACTACCAAAATAGGAACCGAGACTTTTGCCACGCTCAGCAAATAAGGATGAAGAAGACCTTGCATATGCAAGTCCCTTCACACAGACCAACCCGTCTTCTTCCATCCATAGACTCAGGCAGGTTTCTGTGCCCCTTCATTTGGCGGCAGCACATTATCCACTGAAGAGAACATTAGCATGGTTAGTAAGGGGGCCAATCCTGACGGAGAGCTCGTTCCGCAGAGCATGCAACTCCCCGAAAGCAAAAGGCGCAGCCGACAAGGGAAATGCATATTCCAGTCCCGCTGTTTTACTGGACGCTCAATCCTTCTTTGCCCTGCAGTTAAAGGCATTAACTAATGATACAGAGAAATGTGCTTGGGAACTTACAGTAAGCAGATGTTTTACAAAACCCAACAAGCAAGATAGAAGTACTATGCTGACTTTCTATTTACGTTTATTGAAAATGCCGACATAATCCACTGAGATTCACTAATCTGAATAGTCAGTCATCCCTCTAATTTCAGAACTCTGCATCTTTAAATGTCTTCATATAGTAATTGAGCCTATAATATGTTTATCGATTGACCCACCCATCTTCTAACCACTCATACCGGACAGGGTCAAGTCTGTAGATCTTCCATTAAAATGGAAATGTCTTTAAATGGTCCTGTCCTTCCGGAATCATGATCAATCTTTCGATTCTTTGCTTTTTACAATAATGTATGCATTATACTTAAATTAACTTAAAAGGCAGCCAGCTACACTGCACTCAGATACAGCAGATACTCAAGGGACAAATCCAAGATAAATAAGTACTTCAGATAATGAAGAACTCAACAGCAATCCCGATAGCCCAAAACTCACTGTACCGTGTATGCGGTTAACCTCAGGGGCACTAATTTGTTGATAATTAACTGCTGTGCATGTCAGAATTGCTTCTCGCCACGTGGACACCCTTCTGGGACAGACGGTTCCTGCCATAGGTCCACGGTGACAGAAGCAAAGAGAACGACAGGTGAGGAACACAGCAGATGTCAAATACTCTAATGGCAAGAAACTCTTAAGGAGGACTGCCTGGAAGAGCAGAGGAGAGTTGCCAGGCTTTTGGTTCACGGGACATGTTGCTAGAATGGGTCTGTAAAGTACCAAGCCCACAGGAAAACCAGCTCTACTTCCACCTTCTGAAAACAAAAAACACAGGAAAGACTAAGGAGAGCGTGTGGAGCAGCACAAGCTATATATTTGGAATTTATGGCAGGTAAAAATACAACCCAGAATATTAAATCACAAAATTAAAACATGAAAAACAGAGCTTGTGATAGCTCCCGCAACAGACCAGTTTTAAACTTTGGATGATTTAGCAAACAGGAAACAAACTCACGATGGAGCAGTAAAGCTCTGGTCAGACACTCACATGATGCAATTTAATCAAATATTTCTACCAAGTAGATGGTTCTACTAATTACAGGTTACCAGAAAGCAATGACAACATTAAATAGAGAAGAATGAAATGTAATTGGTGACCGGCTGCTGCCACTGCTGCCTATGTTAACAAGCAATTTCTAACCTGCCTAGTGAGCAAATAAGCCAACAGTGAAAGGTAGGGAATTTGGACATCATCCAAACAGGGCCTCCACTTCCTTAGACTGTGACGTGACCTGCGATGGCCCACCCCACTGAGCTCTCAGCTGAGCCACAGTGCAGAGGCTTATTGAGCACCGTCATTTGACCTAAACACATTTCATTAAAAAAAAAAAAATTTTATATATTTTTTTTTTTGCCCTTTTCACCAGACACTGAGCTCAGCTGTTTAGATTAGTGTGGCTATTAAATACTAACGTGGACATCGGACTGTAGTAAGGGGGGGGGGGGGGAATAGAATTTTTTTATAACCTAAAATTACACATCACACCTGTGTGCAGGGCTTTGTGAGTGAAAGGTAGCCAAATTTTAAAACACTTCGGTGTAGAGGATTTAGACTGTCCTGTCCAACCCCAATCCCTAGACACATGGTTCACCAAAAGTCATGCTCCATTTCAAACCAACTTCTTCCTAAAACGAACCACATCAAATACTCCTGTGACCTTCAGATTCAGTGTTACCATGTTCAGCGAACTGTCATTCCCCCCTAAAATTTGCTTTGACTATTAGTCCAAAACACCCAAATTATACCTTAGTGTACATTGCAGGATTTCCGCTGTAAACAAGCCACCAACAGTAACTTCGGGGTTGAGAACATGAACAATCCATCACTAGCTTGGTTACTGGATGAGGTTCATCAGTGGGGACATTTACGATAACATAAAGTCTCGTTTTAGTAACTAATAGGATAAAATTGCAAAGAAAAAGCAAAACTACATGATGGCTGTGAATTTGACAACAATAATGTTCATGGAGAGAAGATTTTTTTTTTTTTTGTTTTTTTTTTTTAAATTTAAATGGTAGGAAGATGTTAGATCTCTCAGGTTCACAATAACTTCAAAAGGTCACAATTCAGACCAAGCTTTTTCTGCTTGAAATTGATCCGTGTCACTCAGGACATGGCAATAAATACCAACAACCTTCCTCCTAACAGACTGATGGAGTAAAACAGAGATTCTTTATGACCAAAAAGGGATTCCTGTTTCAGGGAGCGTAAAACATTTTAAAAGGCAACACTGGCATGACCCTGATTAAGAAAATGAATTCATTGATTGTTGCAGCACCTCCCACTGAGATGCTAAATTCAGCACCCCAAAGGAACCGAAATAACAGCACAAAGTCATGAAGGCGTTTTAACATGCCGTGACTCCCGTGTTTCTTACACAGCTTACATAATTTGATGACAGGGTCACGCCATGATCGGACATATAATGGCCGTACTTTCCGCAGTTGTTTTGCCTAGGGATGACGATTAAGAGGCTACCATTGAGGCAAAATACACTTTGGGTGGGGTCATACACCCACTGAAGTCCCAAGATGCAATCTACATGCTGCATGCTTCCTGGCACAGATCACACGTTTCTGTGACGCTCACCAGGATAAGCAGGTATCAGAAATGCATGGGAGAGGCTGAACAGAATTCGTGCAATTCCCAGGGAGAACGGAGAAAGGCAAACCACACTAAAAACACAGCGTTGTGAACCCAGGAGGGCTCCAACACCAGCATGTAGTCCTGTTTAGAATACACACTCGCAATGGCACAAACACAACACACACATATACACAAAACCACTGGGCTACAGTCACAGTATCATCGCAACGAGCTAAATGAAACGGTGCAATCAGCAAATCTAGATGGGGATAAGTATGCAGAGAATGTCATCCACAGACTTACTGATGACCTCACCACGGTAGAGACGAATCACTTTGCTCGTATACAAGATGACATTTGGCTTACTTATGAAGGGAGGTACAATTTTTTTGGTCACATACTGCTAGCTACACAAGAAGCTGCTTGAACAAAGTAAACCTGAAAAAAAGAGTAAAACCCAATACATTCATACCTAATAAAACAGCAAGGGATGGAAAGAATTAAAAACTTGAGCGTGCCAATTTCTCAAAATCGTGAGCCTGTAGATGGGCAGGCGAGAAAGGCCTGGGGGGTCCACTTTGGGATAACAAAGAGAGACTTCAGCCAAACAGCGTGAACTACCTGTTATCGGCACACTTTTCAGAATACGGGGAGAACAAAATGAAGCAATTCTCCAATGACCTGTGTGGTGTAGTACTGTAGTTAGTCATAATGTGACGACAGAACAAAGTATTAAACCCTCAACACGCCCTGTGCCACAAACAAACGTGATCAAAACAGCAAATATTATAAATCGCTATCGATGAGACAGATGAGGCTTCTAAAGCCGTGGAGGGTGTGAGCTTTGATTGATCAGCTCAGGATACTGACACCAACCGTGGCTTTCGAAGCCTCATTAGTCCCATCACCACCACGGCCTCGAAGGCCGGTGAAGACTGTCCGCCTCATTCAGCTTGGCTAGAGGTCTGAATATTTCTTTTACTGTCCGTGTTACACCCGAGCAATGACCAAGAACAAGCTGGAGCACAGGCCTGTGAAAGACCACTCGTTCGGGTTAGGGATGCTTTCAGGCAGCACCCAGCACCTTTGCCTGCAACACCTTGAATGCTACGACAGATAAAGTGACAACATTCTGGGGTGTATTTCCCATATACAGGGAAATTAACAAAACGTGGGTGATTATTGCGAGGTGTCGCCTTCTGCCTTCGTCTATCATCAAAAAATGGGTGGTTTTGGAAAACAGAAGAGTATTTACTAATGTGTCTTACATTACATTACACAAACGCTCACCCAGACGTGTTGACATTCTTCACAATGTAGAAAACACTATAAAATGTAACTTGCTTTGAATTCACCGTACGGACAATATTTAAATGCTAAGAAATGTTACTATAATAATGTGCAAATCGGAAGCACAGAAAATAAAAAGGGGAAACTCGGTCCCAATCCGTATGGGACACCTGATCGTTTTCCATAAAGTGAAATACTACTTCAGCCAGCTGCCCAAACTGAAAACACAACAGCAGCCAAGCCTTAACCCGCTCGTAATGTTCAAGTTAAAGGAAGGAATATCACGAAGCTGCCCGTTGTGCATTATCTATGACCTCTCTCACAGAAAATGGCACCCAGTGGCCTGAACTCCCTTGTCCTGCAGTCCCCGTTTAAATTGTTTAAATTTAAATTAAATCCCCCATCGTGAAGTCGACACACGTGTGTGTAAAAACGGAGAAGCAGCCGAGATCCGCCGCCGCCGTCGTCATACTCCGGTTTCCTTATCACCAAATTACCACTTATGTCGTTCCTGTTGGACTGAGCATCATATAATCCCGAGATTGAAAGAGAGAGGCTGTCAGTCCGGCCACGAACAACGGGGCTGCCCGAGGGACTCCTCTCAAAGCCCGTGTGGAACAGCACACGCTGTCAGGCTCCGGAATGAAGGCGAAACGGGGCCAGTTCACCAAACAAACTAACATTAATGACAGCGGCCACCCAGCGCGTCCTCCCGTGGATTTGGGTCGTGTTTCCACAGACGCTACACAGCAGCTTCATTGTATCGTTTTGTATCACGGCGACACTCAGCACCCGGGCAACTAACTAGCTGGTTAGCGGGGTGGCCGAGCTGATGTGGGTTAAAGCCGCACAGTGACCAGCTAAAGAGCCACGTTCGCCAGGCTGGGGGGGTCAAGAAGGCGAACGACAACGACGACGACGACGACGACAACCCGTGCAAACACGACAGCACTTCACTTCGTTACCGGCCCATTAAAGAAGCCGCAGACCTTACCTGGCAAGAAAGACGGGCTCCGGGATTCCTCTCCCCGCATCTAGGGCGCTAGGGCGAATTATCCCGTAGTAATAATAACCCGTGTCGATCTCTCCTGAAGTCTACAGCATTTGCAAATATATTTTTCGAGCGCATAACCGTGGGAAAACGAGCGCATTCATTCCCATAAAGCGGCTGCCATACGCAGCGTTCGCCGGCTAAAGCAGGGCTGTCGATCTTTATTTCTAACACGCCAGCTACCGAGTGAAGTTTCAGGAGGGACGTCCTATAAGCAATAGGCGTGCGTCACCTCCCCGTGTGTGTGTGTGTGTGTGTGTGTGTGTGTGTGTGTGTGTGTGTGTGTGTGTGTGTGTGTGTGTGTGTGTGTG
>JAACJT020002390.1:0-12212 GCA_009936485.2 Gymnarchus niloticus
AGTCCGTCACAGGGCCCATGGTTGGGGTACCCCCTGGATGGGATGCCAGTCCGTCACAGGGCCCATGGTTGGGGTACACCCTGGATGGGATGCCAGTCCGTCACAGGGCCCATGGTTGGGGTACACCCTGGATGGGATGCCAGTCTGTCACAGGGCCCATGGTTGGGGTACACCCTGGATGGAATACCAAGCCATTGCATTGCACATGTGCATACGCACTGTGCGTAATTTAGAGAGAGTGTTAAATTGCCTGTCTTTGGACGGTGGGGGAAAACTCATGATTCATGACAAGAACATACAAACTGCGCCCCCCCCCCCCCAAAAGCAGCGCTGGGATTTAAGCTTACGTATTTGGAAGTGTGAGGTGACAGCGCTCACCAGTGAACCACCTTGTCCCCCAGGTGTTGGGCCTCTTTGAGATGCATTCACGAAACGTAATGTGAAGCGTTATGAGAATAACGCACAGGGTTACTGGTTACATTATGGAGGTCTTATCTCAATCTCTGGTGGTCTAGCAAATGACTTGCATAAGTGAAGATGGTTTCTCTTGAAACGATCGAAATGAAACCAATTAAATGGCTTGAGATTCCTTTTCATCGTGTGCCGATTTTAAGTGGCCATCGCCGTTTCGTGTGCGTTGGCTTTTTGCTTGACTGCGGTGTAAACGTTTTCACGACGGTGCGCAGAAAGGTGATACGGCCGCCATTCTCTGGCGGGAGGCCCATTCGGCTTCCCGTCTATGTGACGCTGCCAGAACAATGAAGGAAATGTCAGCTGCAAAAATAGCAACAGCTAATCTGCGAAAACTCTTAGCTGATAGAAGCTCAGGACAACACCAGATAACTGATATGCATATGGACTACTTATGCCAGATTACTAACATGATTAATGCACAATTAGTTGTGTTATTGTATTTAAGCCCGAAGCCCATTATCTTGGAAGTAATGTGTTCTACGTTCATCCATAACAGCTTATTTCAGGGTTTTTCTTGAGTCATATTTCATTCTTGAATTGTAATATTTGCACATCACTTGGCTTCTTGCAGGTAACATGCTGTTGTACCTTCAGATTCTAAAAACGGAAAGTGTTCCTTAGTCTTAACATGTTCCTCTCGAAAGTAACAATATAAGCAAATTCTTCAGAGCATCTTGGAAGATCAATATGGAGGCATTTATCAGGAGTCACGCATGGGTGCTATGAGCTATTTGGCTTATTGGCAGCTTTTTTTCTTCTCGGCAGGATTATGCAAATTAGGCCGGGGCCCGAGAAACACCGACTTGTCCTGCCTGTTAACCGTGCCGCTTGGCAGGTAATTAATTTAATACACCATCCTGGACTCTGAGGCGGGGTGAGAATTCAGGCCGATTGAGGCAAAATGTACGCGTACTAAAATCCTTCAGATTATTAAACTTACAGCTATGCCTAAGTTTGTTTGTTACCAGTGAAACAGTGATTTTAACATTTATGCTCTGATTTAGCATTTGTATATCTATTCACAGTAGGCTTCAGACCCCTCTGTGAGCCTGACCACGATAAACAGCTAGAAGACGGAAGGATGCCTGAGCTAAGGGGACGGTTGGTGGATAACTTTGTGACCTCATATCCTCAGCTTCATCCATACCCTGGAGTTTGTATGGGGATTGCAGTCTCCCCAAGTTCTTTCTGGCACGTTTGGGTGGAGTATTCGTCTCTGAGTTGCCCTGCGATGAGCTGGCATGCCGTCAGTGTTCTCTGCCTCGGTTCCAGGGGTTGGCTTCAGAGTCTCTGAAGTCCTGTGCTCTAGAGGAGGTTATGGAAGTTGGCTTCCTGTCTGTGCAAACGGGCTTCTCTGTAGTTCTAATCTAATCTATTCAATCTGATATTGCGCAAAAATTTTTAATCCTGTGTAAGTTAAATTAGGATAGGAATAAGAGAGAGAATGAGGTGTTACTAATTAGCATTACTATATTAAAACAGCTGCCAAAGCCCCGAGATCATGCAGTTTCCTCAAATACACTGAGAACGTGTTTAAAGTGTGTGCTTTGATGGGGGAGGGGGGTGTGAGTGTTTATAAACATGGCTGCCAGAGGACAAGCCGCTTTTTGGAACAGGAAGCCGATGCCGCTCAGGATCATGAAGAGACGTTTCTGAAGGCATGCTGTACGTGACCGTGAGACAGACCGCGGTCTGGCAGTCGGCAGCCGTCCGCCGCGTACGCGCGATGCCCAACACATGCTGTGTTCACGCACCAGACCGGCATGGACCGAAATTTGATTCATTACTTGAGCTAATGCTTGAAAATGAACTTTGAGGAAACGAGACATTGGCACGCGTAGACTGTGGTGTTTTCAGCAGCATTGAAGGAGCCAGAGTGCAAATGTATTCGGTTGGCATAATGGGTGGTATTTGATATGGGCCGTCGGTATGGGCAACAGCTTGGTTTTCATGTTCGGGAATCTGCAGCGTTTCGTGTGACTCCATCATGCTTAAAACCACTATGTTTCAGAGGTTTCATAATTATTTCCTTTGTAGAAAAACCCTGTATAATACTTTAACTATATATGTCTAAAGTGGGTCATCTTTGTTGCCATTATACACAACACACAAACAAATAAATATATTTCACAAATAGGGCACTTGTTTTAATGGTGCCATGGACATGTTTTGATATTTAAATTTTCTTTCTTGAAATATTAAAATTGGGGGGGGGGGCACAGTGGCTCAGTGGCTCAGTGATTACTACTGTCACCTTGCACCTCCAGGGTTGGGGTTTCAAACCCTGGCTCTGTGTACGTGGAGTTTGCGTGTTGTCCCCGTGCGTCATGGCATTCCCTCAGGTACTCGGGTTTCCTCCCCCAGTCCAAAGACAGGCATTGTATGCTGATTGGCTCGACTAAATTATCTGTAGCGTGTAAGCAAATGTGTGTCTGTGCCCTGCGATTGGTTGGCACCCCAGTCAGGGTGTACCCCAATCAGGGTGTACCCCAATCAGGGTGTACCCCAATCAGGGTGTGCCCCACCTTGTGCTTCAGGCCCCCCCACGACCCTGAATATGATTAAGCGGTTAGGAAAAATGGATGAATTTAAAAATTAGTACGACTCAAGACGTTCACAGTAATGAGGATGGATTTCAGCAGGCTCAGCTGTTGTGAAATTCGTTAAGCCTTCACCCGAAAGATGCTGAACGAGCTTAATAGAGAGCTTCTTGGCTTTGGCGCTGGGCCGTTTCCATCGACGTACACCAGAAGCGACTCCTCCCCTTGCCCAGTGAGCCATCGGCTGAGACTTTAACAGGGAAAGCAAATGTTTTGAAAAATTGTATTTGTTCCCTACATGTTGTTTACACTTTATTCATGCACAAATCTGGGTGCTAAAAAGACTATAAACTTGAATCTGTTTTTGGTGGGAGTAAAGATGTTACTTGAAAATATGGTGCATTTCCTTGCACGTCTGAGCATCTGTTAATCCACCGCTTGATTTTAATTTTTTTTTCCCCTCCATTTAATTTTTTTTCTCTCCCCACATGAGTAGCAGATTGCTCATAACAGCCAGTTCGGGCAAAACCATTACGGCTGTTAGTTTAAATTCCTCCTTTCAGAAGCTGTGAGACTATTTATTTGCCCATTCACTTTGAATTTGATGGTTTCCGCAGCTGGCTTCGGTTTGTGGCCTTTCGCCTTACGTCTCGAGCCGTACAAGCTGGCATTCTTGCAGTGTGACGGTTTATATTACGATTTTACTGGAACCCCCGTGATACCCCTGGATGAAGCAAAATCACAGGGTCGTGTAAAAGCTCCTTTTTTTCTTTTCTTACCAAAACCTTCAGCACTTGAGATGGTTTTCCATCTGCTTTGTGAAGAGGGAGTCCCACTGCCCCCAAGTCCCCCCATGGCAGACGTGGCACTTATTTCATAGGGCCGGGGGTCCGCCACGCTTGGGAGGAGTGTTGATGGCTGTGGCCAAGCCCCGCAAGATCCGCCAGGGCCCCCAACGTTGGAGAGATGCCTCGTGTCCATGGCCCTTGGTATTCTGTGAAGGTCAGCCTTAACTGTGGGTATCAGTTAAAAACCATCCAACACAACACTGATTCATTTTGTGTCAATCTTGTTATGATAGTATGATTCTGTCTGTGATTGAGAAAGAGATGCTCTTTGTTTTGATTTTCCTAATAGTATATGGGGTTATGCAGCTCTGGGATTAAGTGAGCAAAACGCTGTAGGGGCAGTTGGGTGTGTGGGACATGGCATGCAGCGGTGTGGTGGCTAGCCACGAGTCATGTGCCACATCCTCCCAGGTGGCCTGCAGGGGGCGCTGTATTTTTTGCGGAACAGGAGACGGGTACGTTTGAGCATCCCCGGGGATGAGACCGCCAATCCTGAAGCGGGGGAGATCGCACGGGTGCTGAGCTTGACGGTGCGTCGCACCCGACGTTTTGAGGCCAGCCTGGGAGAACGCAATGCACCCCGGGAAGGCGCCACACTGCAGGGCACAACCTGAGGCTTGGCGGCACGGTGTGAAATAATAATGACCCTTGAAGACATGAAAGGGAAGGATGTAAAGCAGGCCTATAAATAGTGAGACAGCAGCCTGCAGGCAGGCTCTAGCCTCTCTCTGCGCGTTATACTCCCAGTCTGCACTGTCTTTACCCCCATTATGATGCATACGTCTTTTCGTTTTTCCAATGTGACTTAAATACTTGCATCGTGTTCGTGCTCTCAAAGTGAAAATTCTTCCCAACCGTGTTATTGTTAAAATCGATATAAAACCGACGAGCAATGTCGACAGATCGTGTAGGGCAGAGCGTCTGTAAGGATGCATTGTTGTTTGACCTTATTACCATCGAATGGTAGATACAAATTTACATAAAAGGGATGATTTATTTATTTCAATGCCACCACTGAATTTTGGAAAGGGAGCAGCGTGGATCTCTTAGGGGAGAAGAGCCCCGTGTTCTTGGATGGCCTCCCTTTAGCACCGTAGGTATGGTTTGCCCATTTAATTTACTCAGGCGGCCAAATGAGATGGACTCAGAGGGGTGCAAATTGGAACACCTCAGTGCCTGGAAATGCTCAGTACTCATTGCTTGAAATAAATGTCTGATCGGACCCCCCACCTCTCCCTCGCAGTGTATTTGCCAACTTCTCCTAGGCAAGGTGAACCAACCCTGAAGTAAAAGGACAGGGCTCATACAATCTCAGCCTGGTTTCTTGAACATGACAGTGAGTTCGCTGTACTCAAATGGCCTCCACAGTCACCAGATCCAACAGAGGACCGTTGGATGTGGTGGAACCTCTGAATCTGAGGAATGCTTCGAGCGCCTTGTTGAATCCGTGCTATGAAGAATTAAGGCAGTTCTGATGGCCAAAGGGGGTCCGGACCAGTACTAGCAAGGCCTGCCTAAGGAAGAGGCCGCTGAGTGTACTTCAAATGAAAAGACCTCATTTACGCGACAGTAACAAAAAATGTGGTGTTTCATAGTGACCATCGTGTCTTCTGCAGGCAGGCAGTCAGAACTTTGGTGTACGCCTCCTCTTTTGTCTGACTGCACCCACTCTAAACAATCGGTCAAAACATATTATTTAGTCAGTTATGTAGCCCCATCACAGTTTTGCTGACCGAGCTCGTTCATAGACCTCCACATGTATGCATCTATACGACAGGTCACGGCGAAACCTTAAACACAAACAAGCAACCGGAAGTTCAGTCGATGGGTTTTGTTTTTGCGTCAGACTTTTTTTTTTTATTGCTGCCTATGTTAACCAGCCTGGCGTGCTGTGGTCCATGGAGTCGCGAAGAGTCGGACACGACTGCGTGACTAAACAACAGCAACAACAAATGTTAACCAGGTGTCTTTTGTAAGAGAGATGTTAACTCTCAAACGGACTAGCCTGGTTAAATAAAGGTTTATTCATAATAAAACAGGAAATTGCCACTAAACTTGGAGAAAAAGACCGAAAATCATGCAAAAATCACTGTTTGCCCCCTTGTGTTGTTAGGGTGAACTACACAGTGTCTTTTTGTGTCTTTTGAAGTACAGGTATGTTGCTTGTCTTAGATGACGTGATCGGTGGTGCTTTACCTTTGGCTAGTTTTCGGGTCTTCTTAAGTATAACCCAAGCCATAGGTGTATGAGCATAAGTAAGGATGGGGTTGGGGACATGGATGGGACTTCAGGAGGTAAGTGCTGGTCCTGTAATGTCACTGGTGTCACTGTTTTGCACTTGGAACCTGTTGGGGTTGACATAAAACTGATGTCTACCAACGCTATTAGCCATGCTGCGCACATGGTGCACACGGATGACCTTCCACCTTCAAAAACGAGGCTTGGGTACCGATCATCATTAATCAGAAAATATAGTAGTCAAATTTCCCTCAAAAAAATTAAAAGAAAAAACATCGCTTCACTGGTTAGTAGACAAATCCAGCACAGTTGCAACATGCCCCTGTTAAGAAGGGGGAAGAGTGCTTCAGGATGGTTCACAGTTACATATCTTTTCAAATCGTATAAGATTATCAAAAGCCTGGGTAATTTATACTTAACAGCTGATCTGTGCAGGTTTTTCTTGTATTGGGGATCGCACACTGAACAACTGTAGGTCACACACTACACAACTCTACCAGGTGAGCTCAAGCATTGGAAATGCAACAGCTCGCCTGCAGCACGGTCGCGAGGCCAGAGACTCGCATCCGTACCCGTCATACGCCACACGATCGTCTGCGGCCAACCGACAGCTCCGACTATCTCAAAATTGGCAGAATAAAATCAACTGACGCAGACGAGCAGTAATATTGAATCTGAGCGAAAATTTGGCCAAAATCACGTAGTGTAACTGCAACCTCAGGCAGATCGTCTCGTCTTGTCTCGTATTGGTTGGGCGGTGTTGGGGGATGAAGCACCAGGAGTCACAGCCATTTTGTTGAGCAGAGATACACTTCATCAGAAGGAAGAGTCCCTGTTATGAGGCATTGCTGCAGCCAGGGTTTAATAATCCAAAGACCAATTGACCAATTGAATAAGAAAAAGATGCAAGGTGTCAGTGCTTCTTAGACCGGAATGTAACGATGCTGGGTGTCAGTGCTTTTTAGACCGGAATGTAACGATGCTGGGTGTCAGTGCTTCTTAGACTGGAATGTAACGATGCTGGGTGTCAGTGCTTTTTAGACCGGAATGTAACGATGCTGGGTGTCAGTGCTTCTTAGACCGGAATGTAACGATGCTGGGTGTCAGTGTTTCTTAGACCGGAGTGTAACGATGCTGGGTGTCTTCTTAGGCTGGAGTGTGAAGATGCAGGGTGTCAATTCCTCTGCAAGCAACAGATGTGTTTCAGGTGAGCTCATCAGTGGCCGTGATCCCATCCGCAAAAAGCAGCTTCGGAAAGTACAGCCTTAGAAGACGGTTACGCCTTGATCCTTATTGGTGTGGAATTATGGCAAATACACTCGATGCAGAAATGGGACCTGTTTACCTATGAGGTGATGAATAGAGTGTTGAAAGACAGCTTGCTAGACTGGCTTCTATCTGCAAACAGGGTTGGGTACATAGCTTGGTCTCGCATGCCATAATTCAGCCGAAAATTCGTCATGGTTGCCTTTCTTCCGGAGAGCACCTGCTCTCCTGGAAGGCTGAGCACGCTCCGGGTCAGGTGGATTAGATGGCAAAGCAACTGAAATTTAAAAGGCTACGAAATGTCAGATACAAGGCAATTCCTCTGATGTAACAGCTTTCCGAATGATGAAACACTTATGCAGGGTTTTATCGATGGCGCTACGGAAATGGAGCAGAAATGACAATTGATGGTGACTTTTGCGGGTCCCTGATTGTTGCAAAATGGTTCTGTTTTCTTCCCGCAGTAGACATAAAGGAAGCATGCAGCTACAGCAGTGTATCATGGGAATTATCCAGTGAAGTCTGCACAGCCTTTTAACGTGAGAAACTGAAATTTATGGCTGGATAAATAAACAAAACAGACATCCTGCTCAAATTAATAAACCATAGCTGTTCTCTACAGGAGCACTGGGCAACAAGTATTTGAGGCTGTACAGAAGTCCGTTTTACATAAAAATCTGTATGCCTTTGTCTGCCAGCTAAGTTTGCCCCCCCCAAAAAAATAAAGTAAATAAGTGATCAGATTTTAATAATGTTTGTCATAATTATCCAGCCTTTTCCCGTTTCATTACATTACAATAACATCGTACGCATGCACTCTGGGTAAAAACATTCAAACATGTCAGATTTAATAAAGCGATGATGGCAGAAGTGTTTGTAATGAGAACCATAAAAATTGTTTTGAGATTTTATTTTATTTTTTTTTCCTTTACCAGTCTGGAATATGATGCAATTTGTGATAAGATCATTGTATTTTTACTTTTTATAACTGTTTATTTATTAGATGCATAATTTGACTGCTGGGTTTAATTTTCCCTTTGCCAAAGGTCTTGTGTGACAGATCAGGGTGTTAAATTTGATTTTGAAACACCCAGATTTCTGGGGCCTCGTTGACGGCAGTACAGCAAAGTTTTAATATATCTCGGCACGTACGGAAGCAGTGCAAATTGGTTCGTTTGTATGACTGGCGTTTTTAGGAACTGCTTTGATGGTGCAAGACTAATGATTTTAACAGCAATCAGGTTACACCGTGGAAGGTTCTCCTCAGCTTTCCTGTCCTTCCATCGTTAAGGCTTTCGCCATGCAAAGAACATGGGGAAGGGATGATCAGATAGTAGCTCCCGCTTTCATGAGAACTCAAAAGACTTTTTTGGTCCTTGTAATCATGTGTGCACCCCCCCTGCATCCTGCTGCTCAAAAAAGGCTCTTTAAATTTGCTGGATTCTGAGCTGTGTTGAAATTGTAAGGATACGTAAGACCAGACCCCGCAGGGCCAAATGTTAGGCTCATCAAATACTGCCGATTGTTTAATAATTGTTTTTTGTTTTTGGCCTCCCTCCCCCAACTAATGAAATATGAAATGTGCAGAGGGTGTTGTGTGGCTCCTTTGGCTGCAGACCCTTTCTGTTGGGGTCTCAGTGTTAGGTTTGCTCTTTCTTTCTCTTTGAAATTAATAATGCATAAGACGGGAAGTTGGACGTGAAATAAAGGCTTCGCCACTCTTGTTAGCCTCCTCGGGGACTGGAGCGAGCAGAGCGCCAAAGCGCTGCTTCGGATCTTTGCGCGGTAAGTCGCATATTGTAGCGACGGATTGTGGCGTCGGTAAACATTGAGGTGGAATCCAGCTTTCTCAAATGGCTTACCGTTTGCTTGGCGGGAATCGGACGCAAGTCTTCCTGTGGCCGAATGCAACCTCAAATAAAAATGCGCTGGTACGTTTAGAAATTAAACAAAACTAATTTAATACCCTCCCACAGTCCAAAAACATGTTCGTTTTTGTTAGGCAGCTGGTTGTGGAGATTTGTGGCGTATTCAGGTCGTATAGTTGCTAAATGTAAAAAAAACAAACAAAAAAAAAAAAAACTGTAGGCTGCAAATATCTGTCATCTGCTAAAAATTTGCCGGAAATCGACTGTAGAAAGACTGGTTAATGCCTGATTTGTTGAGGGGCTTCAAAGCTCTTGTATTTTATGCATAATTGCTACTGACCTGATACTGCTACTGTGTCCAAATGCTTACTTTGCATCCTTAAATTGGCTGAATGATAATTGTCCTTAATTGTCTTTGAAGGTGCAGGTCGGCAAGAGAGAGCCAAGGCCGAAGCCCTGCCTGATTTAAGGTCATTTGTTCAGAACACTTTTAAGAAGTGTGAGAACGAGAATTTGACGTCAACAGCACTGACCCCTGTGGCGATGCTGGATGATGTTTTATGAATCGTCTGTAAAGACAGCTCAGGGTGTCTATTACGTCTACCTGAACCATGTTCCATTTCTGCTGAGTCAGTTCCTTCTAGCGAGGAGGCCTTCCCGTCAGTTCACACCCTATCACTTTACACGGTCAGCCGTTCTAAGCTGGTTCCTTCATCAAGGTAGTAAAGGAACCCCTCGAGTTGTAGGTGTGGATTTCCTCACTCGGACAACGGCTCTCCGGTGATCTTAGCGCTCCAGACTGCCAGGGATCGTTGAAAATTAAATATAAATAATCCACTGATGACTTCTTTTGATGGCGGTGCAAAAGCTAGCTTCTCCTCACATTTTTCGTATCAGAAGCAGCGTGTTTGGTTAATTGCTGTTTCACTGGGAAAATATGTTTCCCTGTCGTTTTGGCCCATCGATTTTATCTATCTATTTATTTATTTATTTATTTATTTATTTATTTATTTTGACCGCATATAAAGTCTTTTACTGCTAGCTTACTTGCCTGCAGAGGATAATTTGAGCCTAGAGCATGTTAAATATTTAAAGTAGTATCAGTTCGGCAAATGCTGTATGCTTATTCGTTGAATCATGTTCAATAGGATCGGGGCAACTTAATCCAGCAAGTCTCTCTGCTTTATTGCACGCTGAATGTGAGCTGACTAAAATCTTGCTCTCGGTATCCCAAATTACAGCAAAGGAATCAATATAAAAGCTGGCAAAATGAGATTGCCCAAACACATAAATGCTTTGATAATTGCTAAACAACGTATTTGGAAAATCTTGTTTTAGTAGGTTAAATGTAATATTTATCAGTGATCAATTTTTTATGTTCTTATATGTTGAGTGAAATATTTTAGATTTGATTTGTTTACTAAAACGCTTGGCATACTGTGGTGTTACCTGCATGAAAAGATACACTGTGGGACCAGTGACCTCCGCCACTTGCCCTAGAAGTGCCTGATCGCGCCTCATTGCCTGGGATAGGGGAGGTATGAGGCCACTCTGCTGATACGCTGACCACTCCGTGTTTGTCAGGACTCTACGGGACGGAGCTGCCTTTCCCCATGGACGCCCAGCCGAACGGCCAGCATGCTGCAGTGCCGCCGTTTCAGCCGCAGGTACGTGTACTGGGTGCACCTGTGAAGGGATGTTATGAAACTGTAAAGGGATAGCGAGAAAATTTGGCTTCCGTTGATGTGGTTTTAAAGCATCTCATTTCCCTCTTCAGCTTTTGCCGGGGCGCCCCCGCCCCCCCCCCCCCTCCCCCCTCACCCTGGACTCCCTAAACTATACATAAAGGCACTCATAACCCCCCCCCCCCCCCCCCCCCCCCACCCCGTTCCACGACTGACGGTGTGACATTCCTTTTCCTTCTATTTTACGTGAGCCGGGTGTCTGCGTGTTTGGCTCACAGCGTCCTCTGTGGCTCTCTGTCAGTCCATACACAGTCTGTGACCTCCCCTTCCCCTACCCCACACACACACGCACAAACGTTGCACTGCCTTGACTGGGTCGCCTCTCCCGTGCCGGGCAGGTGGTGGTAATTGTGTCCTCCGCTTCAGCAGACATGTCCCGAGATGCTGTGGCACTCAGGTCCCTTGTTTCTTTGTTTCGTTATTTCTTTTTGGTGCCGGTTATGCCGCTGCCCTTTTGGGCGGGCGGAGCGGTACGTATACTCACCAAACCCTGCCTGGGACCACTTCCCCATCGATATTCTGGTACCCATTTTGAAATACTGAGGTGATATTTAAAATGTTTAACTCCACAGACAAATGTGTGACTAACGAAGCACTTCTACTACTTGGGTGAAAAATGTTTCATTCATGTTTGTAAGACAGTGATGTTCCTTTCTGAAGCCTAAGACAAATTTTTGGTCGCTGGTTTTTTCTGCCACTGCATGGTGTTAATTAATAATCATAATTCAGACAATGGCAGAAGCAGTACTTGAACTGTAAGCAGTAAGATTTGGATTTTTGACTAAATGATCTGAACAGTTTTAAAAATATATGAATAAAAAATTGACAGTTTGACTGCCTTTCTGTTTCACAAACCTGAAAGAAACTTTAGAGAGAGAGTGAACTTTCCGCTGGGTCTTCAGCAAGTTAAGTTCAAACATGGTTTTAAATCCCAAGGTTTCATTTTGGGTGGTGGGGGGGGGGTCTCATAGATGATTCACCTTTACATACAAAGTAGGATATCCGGCTTTTTCCATTGGGTACACGATGCTTAGTTTAACTCTTGCTAGCTGAGTGAACTTTTGCTAATATTTGAAGAAAAGTGGGTATAGCTTCTTATCCAAATGTCTGTTTTTCACTTTCTTTAGCCACTGTGCCTGCCACTGGGTGGCGCCATCACACTCATGCGCTGCGTGGCCTATTACCCAGATCCGCCCCCCTTGTACCCCCACCCCCCCCCCCCCCCCCCGCCCC
>JAACJT020002392.1:0-12209 GCA_009936485.2 Gymnarchus niloticus
TCTGGGCGGCAGTTTGAGCACTTGAGTACTTGGATCAGAGTGTTGTGGGCAGCAGTTCGAACACCTGAGTACTTGGAACAGAGTGTTCTGGGCGGCAGTTTGAGCACTTGAGTACTTGGATCAGAGTGTTCTGGGCAGCAGTTCGAACACCTGAGTACTTTGATCACAGTGCTGTGGGCAGCAGTTCGAACACCTGAGTACTTGGATCAGAGTGTTCTGGGCGGCAGTTTGAGCACTTGAGTACTTGGATCAGAGTGTTCTGGGCAGCAGTTCGAACACCTGAGTACTTTGATCACAGTGCTGTGGGCAGCAGTTCGAACACCTGAGTACTTGGATCAGAGTGTTCTGGGCAGCAGTTCGAACACCTGAGTACTTGGATCAGAGTGTTCTGGGCGGCAGTTTGAGTTTGTGTACTAGACAGCAGTAGAGGTTTGATCAATCCTCGCTTTCCAGGTCTTTTCAAAAACATTAAGGGACACTTTATGGCACCTTTGCCTAACGGCCGCATCCCTGAGGCCAAAGCACCCCCCACTGTTTCCGTGGAGATAGACAGCACCCCCCAGGCAGTTCCGGACAGCTGTACATAAGGCACAGCTGCTCGGAATGTGCTATTTGACTAATTGGATTGACCACAGCTTGTCTGCACGGTTAGTGGCACTGCGGTGAACTGGCACAGGCCGTCCCCATTAAAAAAAGCCTTGCCGAAGACCCCACCCACCAAGAACACATTGCCCTAGGGTCCGCCGACCTTCCACCTTTGGTGTACTCCACCAAAAGAACCCTTTTGGGGGGCTGGCACCAGGCGTCTGGGTCATTTCAATCAGTGACTACTTCCATTGGCTGTCATGCAGTGAAATCTGAGGCTAAAAGGGCGAGTCTTGCAACTGATGCACGGGAATCTCTCTGCCCCCCATGGCTCGAACCCTCCAGACAAAATGTAGGATCAGGGTGTACATCCTGGTCCCATACTAGCATGTCCTCCAGCGAATGGCAATCATGGTTTACTTTGGAAGAGGCTGAACTGATCCTAGGTCAGCCTGAGAGAAATAACAAAAGGCTTTTTCCCTTTTCCGATTGACGAGGCTGAATTTGAATGTGAAAACACCCGGAACGTTCTGAGGTATGAAAGATGGCAAACAACAACAGTCTCCCTGATTCATTGTGTAGAAATGAGCCAAACCTCGCAGAATTGGCACAATCCATTCTGCATAATGGGGGTCACCTGTGAAAGGTGTGAACCACTCTCATCATGACGGAGGTGTGATGATCAGCGTAGACTAGGGTAATAGGACTGGAGGAAGACTTATAATTAGCTTGCTGGTATTAGGCTGATGGTTTTGGCACTGCTCTCTGTTCTGCTGCATCTCTGAAGAAACCCTGAATCATCCAAATCTTGGATTTATTTATGGAATCAAATAAGTGATTGGTTAGTCATTTTTATAGAACTGGTGAAGGTATTTTGCATAGGATGTGCTGAAAAGATATCAAACATAAACCGAAAACGAAGATGGTTACAAGAAAAGATAGTGGAATGCAACAAGTAGTAATTACAAGCCATTTTCTAATGTAATTACAGCAATTACATGTAATATTCTCCTGTCCATCTGCTTTGAATTGAGCAGCTGTCATTAGGTGACCTATGATTATTAAGCTTTTTCTACCAGTTCTATGGGGTAGGGACATTTTTAAATACAATGATTTGACCAGTGATAGGATAGAGTCACTTTTACAACTGTGTAGATTGTATATATGGGTTCTTTCACTAAGCAAACTATAACCATGCATCTTTTTCATTTCTAATTACACCAGTACATTTACCAGCATAGCCTTCGTATACTTTGACAAGAGCGCCATCTTGTGGTATAAAGACAGCCGAAAGGTAAGCTACCCTTTGCCAGACTAGGGCACACCTATTCTTCATCAGGAAAATTAAAGTTGAGTGAGTGGAGCACCTGGCATGATTAGAGAAAAGAACATAAGCTTGCTGGTTTTCTAGGACTTGCTGTTGCAATGTGAATAACCACGGGTTAAATAGCCAGCTATACATGGGCAAAAACATGACTTGCATTGGGGTTAGTGTCAGCTGAGAAAGGAACAAGCTGTATGATATTGTAACAAGCAGGAGTCGGAGACATCTTGCCGTTCAGACCAACGTGCTTTAATTGGAGGCGACTAGTTACCACAGACAGCCACACTCACATTAACACCCACTAAATCAACAAGACAATTGTACAACGTGGGGGATAGCCTTGCTAGCCCCCCAAACGCATACCATGGTAACAACACATTACATTACCCAGAATCCCACAGTCCAAACATGGCGCCACTACAATATCTTCAGGTTAATCTTGACGGAGTGTCTTACCTAGAAATGCCGAGCTAATTTAGAGGCAGGTTTTCTTTGCCCAGCTCTCGATCACATTTTGTGATGCCCACCCAGCTGATGTGTCAAAGTCACAAGATCAGCGTGGGCATCATGCCCTTGAGCTGGCGGTGACGTTCTCCCCTGCCTGCGCCACGGTGGTCACCTGATGGGTCCGGGGAGGAGCAGGTCCTCCACGCTGTGTGTGATGCAAGTTATGGACCATCTCATCAGAGCTCCTGGTTGAGGTTGGCGGAGGATGCGTTTCAAGCAAGACTCACGATTGACCAGACAAACACGTGGTGTAGCAAGGAAGTTCCGGTACTTTATTAGCCATTTTCAACAGAACTCAAGAGAACACTGTTACCGTAGAAGACACCATTATTCAATCGGCGGAAAAAACAAGGCTGCATTTTACAAATTCAAAAAAGTTCCATTTAAATTAATAGTCAATGATTCCACAAAGTATGGAACAATCATATCATACAAACGGTGTCAGCAGATGTTTTTTCCAAATGCACGAGTGTACAGTATATCTAAGATTGGAGCACGCTCACAACAGACCACAAGTGTCAAGCCCTCACATCTGTCCAGGGCCTTTACTGTGCGTGCTTCATTCTCCACACGAGGTTCTCTTTCATTAAGTGGGAGAGCAGGAGCAGATGAGAAGCACGTCATTCTGAGCGTACCGAGAGAACTGAATGGAACATGTACGGACATATTCATGAAATCAGCAGGACTGAAAAAACCACGGGGGGGAGCGCGGCTCGGTGACACACAGCCCTGGGAAGATTGAGCCGGCACTTCACAGGCTGACTAACCTGAGATTGACACACTGTTCACCATTCTCAGGGTAGACAGTCCTGGAAGTGCCAGCCATGTGGATGGAGGTGGCCAGGGCAACAGTGTGACCGCTGTGCATGAGGCACCAGCGTAGAGCATCAGTGACCTTGGGTCCCACAACTGGTGGGTGACACTGACTCCCTTCACTCCCACACTCAAGAAATCAGGGCCCACTTGTACACCTTAAATTATCTAGAAATAACCCAAAGTTACCAAGGGGGTTTTAGATGGGGTCACGAAGACGAAAGCCCTGTCTGAAATTTGAACAACTCATTTTGTGGACTATGATTGGCAGATATATCGATATGAGACTGATTCATTCCATTAAATTAAAAATGTGAATGCTAAACTTCAGAATTTAAAAACTGAATCACCCACAGCAAACAGTGTAGCTTTTTTCAGATTAATGAAATCCAAGAAACAGAAACTAATTCATACAGATATGCTGAACATGGCTTGAACAGGCCTCAGTGGAGATGGGGTTTCTTCGGACATCTCCCCGTAGGCAGCATTAGCTTTTGCGTGTCACGCTACTGTCAGTAGCTCAGGTAGCCCCATGCTCGCTCAGTGCTAAGGTGCTGCTCACGCTACGCAAGGAAGCGGGCGCCATTTTGTTTTCTAGTGAAAACCGATCTCCGGAACCTTCTCCTGCCTCTTCCCGCTAAATCACATTACGTAAAAGCCCAGATTGTCTTTACCACCAACGTCTTCGGTCACTTAAACAGAATGCATCAGCGAGCAAAATGTAAAAAATAATTGTAATGTGGCTTCCATCATATTCACCCCATAACGGAGCAATAATCTGTCATGACAGCAGATAAAATAAATGGTTTTTGGTGGGCCAAACAATCACTGACGTAATACTTTTTTTAAATAAATGCCTTCTAAATTCACAATATGCCCCAGGAAGTATTTACTTTCCTTTTCTCTATTCATTAATGAGGGAGTAAGTCAATTCTTCAAGCACTTATCTATCTTTACCATCTTTTATAAACTCTTTAAAAGGTCGTCCTTTTCACAGCCTCCAGGCAGTGGAAAATATGTTGATTGGTATGGGGGGACGCCAAACTTAACTGAACATCAAACACTATAAGCGTAAGTACATGCCAATGTGAGGTGACTCTTGCCACGATTCCATTAGTTAAGTAGAGCTGCTCGTGGGGAGAAGCCCAGGCGATGTTGCTGATGGGCTGTCAGCATACCAGAGCACCAACACGCCTGGAGCTGGACAACTGACTCCAAACAAAAATGCCCGTCTCATTTAACTGAGTCCCAGAAAGTCAGGTGACACGGACAAGTTTACCTTGCCATACTGGTTTAGTGCTCTGGAATGGAAGTGCATCAAAGAGATGTGACTCAATCACACAAAGAAATGAACCTTATGTAGCGATGGTTAGCATGTCTTACCTTTAAGAGGAATCAGCTTCAATGATTATAGCTGGTCTGAATTTAGCTGTCTGTGCTGAAGTGTGACAGTTACTTCTGATTTTGACTAACCTAACCTACTTATAGGAATAAGCACAGGCAGCATATTCCGACCGGTAGCTCATTCTAACATAGCACCCACATTTTATTTCACCAAATGGCCATCTCTCTTTTACTTACTATGTGCTGCTGTCTTACCAAAACTGTGGTGTGTTCAGCACACTGTGACACTGTAAAACCTTAAAAAAAAAAAAAAAAAACGTTTGCCAAAGTTTTAATTAACATCAATCACTGATTTAGTTATCAGTGAAATTTGTGTAGCTAACATTTATAAAGAGAAGCTGAATGATGTTAGGTCCTCCCAAAAAGTTTCTAAAACGCTCCAGTATTATCAAGGAAATGTAGTTAAATATTACAAAAGCACGCAGATATAAAATATATACCCAGCAAACAGGGAGCGTTCTCATAACGTCCAGTAACGTTTTTAACGCTCCTGTAACGTTCCCCGTTCGCTGGGACGTAACTTCTCATTTCCAGGCAGCACGTGAACGGGGCAGTTAACCGTCTTCCCCTATGAAAGGCGTCTATAAAGCCGGTACCTACCATGACGTCCCGTCGGAGCCCCTCCGTATGACTGAGAGTACCGTTTTTACCTTTATACTGCCCTCGTAAGCCGAAGCGCTAACTGCCGCCACAAATTACAACTTCTTCCTGTTTGTCAATCGTAAGGCTTTGCTGTAAACTTTCCGTTACACATGTCGCCTGTCGCCTGGACTGAAGTCCCTCCTTGTTTTAGTTGTGTTCCGAACAGCCAACGGGCGCTTTTTTTTTTTTTTTTTTTTTTTTTTTTAACGTTGTGGTATTCTAGCTGCCCTCATTAATTGCATATTGAAAAATGAAAAAGAAAACTTTTTCGATTTTCAGTTAAAACATTTTCGTCGTCATATTTAACCTACCCGACAGAATTTAAGTTTATACACTGAAACTGAAATTAATGCAACAATACGAGATCATGGCCTGAACGAGAAAGTCTTAACAAGACACGAAGCATGCTTCATTTCAAGCAAAAGGTACAACTGTGCATTATTTCCTAAAAGGTATCAGAAAATTCTCCCAATTGAGATACTTTATTTGATATATTAACTGCAAATTCCACCTTTAATCAACATTAGGGATTACATTATTTGGTCATCGAGTTATTCTGGCTGACAGCAAAGGTGAAGATGTTCTACGCACACTTAATATTCGTATTTCAATCATTTGTATGCAGTAGCTTTCTGCAACGTGAACATCATGCAACCTAAGCTGGTAGCTACCCATCCCTCTACATTGTTGCAGAACACAGATACCAGAAGTTCGACCATCATTGCTTGTCACGCCCCAGAAATAACAGACCCTGAACAGATTGTTAGAGTGAAAACAGACACGAATGTTAGTCGGTTTCTGTGAAATCTGTCCACTGTTTCTGTTCTGACCACAGCTGCTTCTCTCTGTGAATGGTGTCAAACCTTTCTCTCATTTTCTGCAGTACAATTATTGTGGTAATACAACAGAAGTGGTTGGCTATAGTGTGTCTAAATGTGCTGTTCTGGGAGTGAGCAGTTCAGTTATAAAAGAGCATTACAATGACATTAGTGGTTGACTACAGGAAATAAGAACAATTCATGAGAGAAAGCCCCTGAAACAGGAAACGACGACCAGCCTCATTCGACCATCATCTTCTGCTTAACCAGGAAGCGGGGCACCGTGGTCCATTACTATGAACCCTCAAAAGGATGTGCAACCTTCAAAATCTAGGCCAATGTGTATATACATGTGTATTTGCAGTAATTATTTTAACGCGTACACATGGGTGGCATGGGGGGTTCAATGGGGGTCAAGGTCATCCCACACTACCATTGTTGGGGGGATTGACTCCTAGCCCTGCTCAGTGTGTGTGAAGTTTGCACGTTCTCTCTCTATAGTCTTGGTTCGTCCCTCAGACCAAAGGCCTGCAGTCAAGTTATTTGGCTCCTCTAAATTGTTGGCCGTCTGTAGTTGTGTTAAACATGCCCTGTGATGGACTGGTAACCCTTGTGCTGTCTGCTTAGGGTCAATGGTTTGAATTTGGATGGGTGATTACATGCGGTTGGTTATATCATATTTTCGTTTTAGATACTTTGATTGTAATCGCGATGTAAATTTAATAGTGGTTGGAGTGGTTTCTATTAAACTGCCAGATAATACAGCTCTACCTAAGCTGCTAGAAGCAGACCTGCAGTCTCTTGGCTATTTCACACACCAAAATCACCACTTTACATTTGTAGAAAAAATATAAACATGTGCATGATGCCACAAATCAACCATGTTAACTTACATTCTGTTGGCTATCCCCAGTGTGAGAACGCTCCATGTGTGGAAACTTCTCACGTGGTTTAAAAAAAAAACAAAACACGCAAGTGTATACACACGTTTGTATTTCTAACCTTGTGGGGACCTTCCATTCATTTCTGTAGACCTAACCCTAACCCTAACTATGACAACCCTAACCCTTACCCAGCCCTAAACTTAACCATAAGAAACCCAACAAAAGAGACGACTTTTGGTTTTTTGATTGCATTTGTAGGTTCTTACAAAACTCATGACAAAAGTCTGAACAAGGTGTAAACGTTAAGTTTTTATTACCTCCTGGCGACATTTTGTCCTCACAACACAATATAAGCACACACACACACACACACACACACACACACACACACACACACACACAATGCTCATATTTTAAAATATGTGACACTCAAACAAAGCACTCATAACATCTTCCCCTTCCTGTTCCATCCCAAATAAGCTGCAGGGAGATATCTTTTTTTAGATAATATTTTTACACTTCAGGGTGCTTTGCAGATGCTGGATAGACATTGATTTACAATTTGATTGCATGTTATTGAATTCCACATATTGTGATTGTCAAAGGGCCACTTTAGCTGTGTTAGAGAATAATGTTACTCTGATTCCAGTCGAGCACCAGGAAGTATTTTACAAACCCTTGATGAAACATGATTGTGTACTGATGAAACAGAGCGCCTACTTATGTTTGCTCAAAACCATAGACAGTGCGTGCTGGTCCTTGATGCCAATGTGCTTGCCATGGCTTGACATTCTGTTAGCCATCTTCTGGCTGAGGAGCCATCATTAATGGTGTCAATCTGATAGTCATCAACTTGAGCATCGAGATCCATGGTGTCAAGTGACATTAGATCTTGAATGAATGATTTCTATCACCTTCCAGTTTCTGTTGATTTCTGAAGCATGCTTTCTTGAAGAACCATCAATGGCCTTGTTAGTGCTGCGTGAAAGGCATGCAGCGTTAGCCAGCTGTGCTAATCAGGTCTGCTATTTTTCCACAAACAGTTTATTCACAAGCTGTATCTTTTATCTGTATTGCCAAATGCTGAACTATCACTAGGAAAGAAAAATCATGCAGTGATTTGATATTAACAGATCATTGAATTCATATGTTCATTTTTGTTTTTTGTTCATCAGGAAGGACTGGGGGAAAATTTTACAATATGTATTTAGGCAAAATTTACTGAGTAAAATGGTGGACTCACCCAGGTGGATTTAACTCATCCTGTTTACATGGAAGGACCACTCCTGTGCTGAGCAGAGAAGGACCATGTATGGTAAAAAGTTACAATCGAACGGTACAGAGAATGGGATGGAATTGCATGGTGGAGGCTTTACCACACCCACCACCTGCAGAGACAGCCCACGCATTTTTGCACATGGCTCATGTGTCATGACCTTCAGTTAATCTCGCTAGCCACTGCATTGAAGACCAGCTGGACAAAAACAGAAGTTGTAATACACAAACACGTAGTAAATTAAAGATGCACGTGGATGAAGAATTATTTGTCCGTGTTTAATCACATTGTCTTCCTGAACTGTTTGCATGCTTAATGTAAGACCAGGATGTAATCCAACTGGTCTTTGTATATGCTCTAACGCCAAGGATAACATTTCGCCACGTGCAAGTGTTTGTCACATACTTTTGGAGCTAAAAACATCTATTCAGAGGTCACAATGAAATAAAGCTGCCGCCCACCAAGATTACAGGAAATTAATACAGTATGGAGACCGAGGTGAGACTCTTGTAGACTGTTGATTTGTTCCTCGTACCTCGGTTCCACATACACAAATGTTGAGGAGTATATGCTTCAAAACATACGACACACAAGTGTTTTGTGCATCTCTTAGCTGCATTTTGTACGACCTAAACACTGCAGCAGTATACATCGTGCGTTTGACTTCTCGTCAACGGAGAGAGGCCATGCTATTGCAAATCTTCTCAAGGCTAATGCTAAAAATAAATACCTGTGATGTTTCTGCACCACAGTTGCCTGGTCAGTTTGATTTAGACAGGAACTCAGGGGTTAAGTAGAAACCCGCCCACCATCGCCCACGCATTTTCCGATTTCGTGCCCCAATCTGTGACCGAAGACTTGCGAAGCTTCCTATTTTTTTGTTTTACTTGGTTTCTATGACAACAAGTGGAAAATCTGAAGAAGAATGACTTGATTTATCAAAAAAAAAAAAAACACACACACACACAAAACAAATTAGATGTCACAAATATCAAGTGTATGGCCTTGAATCTAAAAACGACACAAACGGCAGCTTTGAAGAAAAGGGACATGGAAAAATTTGGATGGCCTACATTTCGAATGTGGTTTCTCAACACTGCATCAGTGTAGCTTCTGACTTAGTAAGCTGCTTTGGAAACACTGTCAGCTGCATCTTGTGGCACTTGAACGTCTCACCATTACTCGACAAAGGCTTTCCGAATGAGGAAGACCCCACCCTTACAGGCATCACGTTCACTCCAGTCCAAAGAGGAATTTGTGCCGGGCTGCCTGTCCCTAAAATTTTCTGACAGTGACAGTGATGCAGACGAGTAGGTGTCACACACTTTTACAAAGGAGACGGGACAGAGTGAGAGAGATAGCACGCGAGGGCTGTGTAGTCAAACTCTTCTTTCCTAGTCCAACAGCTTCTCACCTTCTAAAGGACCACCCTGCCCTTCATCTGGAGGGGTCTGCTGAGGTATCGTGTGGAAGCAGTCATCCACGTTCTTCTCCACAGCTGTGGTGAGGATGCTGACCTGGGGAGAGCCACAGGCTGCAGAATGCAGCCACATCCAACAGCGTGGTCTGGAGATGTAGATATCAGCAGGTCAGTGTCACTTTACTCAGTACTCAGTACTCATATCGCCATCGTTTACATGTCTGTGTCATAACTCATTCCTTCAGGATGCACATCAGAAGTCATCAGCATCCTTCACAATTTTAGACACCAGAATTTTACACTGCTCTCTAAGGATTCAAACTCACCAGCATCTCGGGCAGCTCCTGCACCCTTCGTAGTTCTCATGGAGAAGGACCAGATGGGTGTTTGGGGGACATTCTGCGGGGACATTGACCACCCATCTGCGGCATCACCCATGGACACCGTGACATCCTTCAGGATAACACTGCCCTTGTTCTGGTTCCCGGGCTGACCCACTGCCACTTTAACAGCTCACAACCATAACCCTTTATGTGTTTGACTTAAAATCGTTTTTTACGCAAAAGTTCTCTGCTGCTTCATTAATGAACCAAGCAGTATGAACCTAATTCTCTACGTGTACATTTCGGGCAATGTCAAACCAGGAAATAATGTACCTCTGGTTCTCAATATCTTCCTTTTGTGAAATACCGACCCCAACTGTACAGTACCTCCTGTTCTCCGCTGCGACATTTCAGTCAGGGGTTCGTCATTCTACCAGGGGCTCTCTACATCTTCTACAACTCAGGTCTCCAGGGGTTGGGGCCAGATGGGTTGGGACGAAGGCTGCCCTGTTCCCATGGAAACAAGGAACGGGCAGAAACAAAGAGAGACTGAGGGCTATGTGTGCATGTATGTTTGCACTCAGCTCATCCTTTTACTCTCCAGGGCTGCTTGTCAGCCTTTCCTGTTGTTCCTCTGACTCCTTGCTTTTGTGATGAGCCTAATGAGGACAGCAGGAAGGTTTCAAAGCAGTCTCGTTCGAAGGCTAAGCGTTCTACTTCCAAATCAGATTTTCTTATCTCAAATATGCAGGTGCAAAGGAAACCCTGGACGCATTGCAAGCGCGAACCACGTAAAAGGCGAGGAACAAGCTTCAGAAGAATAATAAAGGGTTAATCAGCTAAGGCTAGCGTAGGTGGAGATCTCACTTTCCAGATCAGTTCTGCACCTAGCCTTCCTCGGGCAGATGGCTGAAACCCTGGCTGAAGTGTTGCGGTGCCCAGTTGGCACTTTCCGAGCCAACTTTGTTGGGTAGCATAAAGCATTGAGGGCTGCCTTATGAGGTGGGTCATGTGGCGGAGGAGGCGGGACCTGCCACGTCACCGTGGCCGCCTGTGGACTCAGGGGACTGCGGCCTTTACTGCGTTCTGCATCTCAGGCAGAAACGAGTGCCACGCTTCCTCCTGCGACTTTTCTTGTGGTTCGACTCGGCCACTTGGAAGGGCACGTACCACAGTGGTGGGAAACTTCACAGAGAGGCAGAGGGAGCCGGCCACCTTGTGAGATTGTCACAAGTGCATCTTGGGTGTGGGCAGCAGGGCCCTGCTGATGGGGGAGCCGGGCCACGCTGACGGGGGCCATGTTGACATGGGAGCGAGGCTACTCTGATGGGAGCCACACTGATGGGGGCATGCTGATAGGGAAGCGGGGCCACACTAATGGGGGAGTGGGGCTACATTAATAGGAAAGCAGGGTCATGCTGACAGGGGCCATGCTGATGGGGGAGCAGGGCCACAAAGTAAAAATATGAATTTTTTTTAAGAGAATCCATATAAAAGATAATCTCACAGTTTGATTGCATTAAATGATTTGTTCACTCGATGCTTTAACGTCACCCCAGGGGTTCGAGGAGGACAGAACACCAAGTCCTGCCCTGAGAAGCGGGTAGAAACTGTTTCTCTCAAAGATAACATGGCACAACATTCATGCAAGGCGTGTAGGTGGTGTGTAGGTGGCATGCGGCCTGGCCTGGGACATCATACATCGACAAACCAGTGCATCCCCTTCAGGCCAAATTGGGGTTCTGTAACACTTTGGAAATGGGGTGCACTACAATGTTTCAGAGGGAGGGGATTTAGCTCTGAAAGAAGAAAGCAAGTGTAGGCAGTTCAAAGGGGAAGAATACAATACTCTAAGGGGCATTGGAGAGAGAGAGAGAGAGAGAGAGAGAGAGAGAAAGAGATAGAGAGGGGGAGAAATAAAAAGAGAGGGGGAGAAAGAGAGAGAGAGATGGAGAGAATGACAGTCAGAGCGAGAAGCTAAACCAGCTGCATCAAGGCATTGAAAATCAACGCTTGTTTCCAGCTTGTTAGTACACCAGTCCTTGCAATACAGAAGGAAAAGAAAGTTTATACTGTATGTTTCCTTCCCAATATTAGCCAGGCTCACAAACCCACAACCCCCCCCCCCCCCCCCCCCACCCCCCCCCCCCCCCCCCCCCCCCCTCTTTTCTCCCCGCCCCCCTTTTTGCCGCCTCGTTTTTTCTCTCTCTATT
>JAACJT020002393.1:0-12208 GCA_009936485.2 Gymnarchus niloticus
GTGTGTTGTGTGTTTTTGTTGGGTTATGTGAAGTGGGAGGAGGGGGGGGGGGGGGGGGGGGGGGGGGGGGGGGGGGGGGGGGGGGGGGGGCAGGCGCTTTTTATTAGATTAGCAGGTGGGAAAAACAATGGGAAATTGACCTTTAAACAGAGAGCAAGAACTCTAAGCATTTGGAAAATCCACTCTCACATTGGTCTGATAATTAATCACCACACAAAGCTTAACTCTGACACTTACGACTGACTGAACAAACCTTTGTACTTCTGCTTTAATTGGCCCTTCATAAAAAAATTCCAGACTTCCAGAGTCAAGCTACAAATATGAACCTAAAGGATAACTGATCAAATCACAGCATCAAATCACAGAATTTGCACATAGCACTTGTTTTGTGTTGGATGAATCATGTCTGCAACTCAATATCTGACCGGTTTAGCAGTTGCAAAATGAATACAGAGTAGCTTAATGTGATTTTCCATCTCAGTCTATTTTATAGTATTTACACGTCAGTGCTATGTAGCAAAGAAATACTCACGTCAGAACCGGTTTCACTACCATAATCAACTCATTAGGGGAGTGGCCCAGATTAATGTAACTCAGGAATTGTTATTACTTCAACATTAGTCACAGTCTGAAATAGCCTGAAGTCGAATAGTGAAATGATGTGTAAACCGCATGCAAAAATTTGATTATGCAATCGTATTTACAGGCTCACTCTGTTAGCAGGTGACATATCTTTGACTCATTCTTCACATATGGTTAATTAAAAGGCTTTCTGTGGTGTCCATATGTCTGTGTACATCTGGGCAGTGAATTGACAAATAGGTAAATTATCTCTACATGGAAAGTATTCATGACCATGGTAAAAAAAAAAAAATCTTTTCCTGTAATAACTGCTTATTACAGGAAGCACTAGGCACAGGGCAGGGGGCCCCCTGGAGTGCATTAGCCGACTCAGCACCATCAATATGAGTCCCACATTACATTCATTTGTCCATCTGCTAACTACTGGCTCTGCACATGGATACGGGGAACCTGGATCATATTCCAAGCAGCACAGCGTACAAGGCAAAGGAGCACCCTAGACAGGATGCCAGCTTACTGTAAGGCACGCTATGCATGCTATTGGCAATACAGAAATGGCAATTCACCTAACTACATTAGTGGACTGCAAAAGGAAATCACAGTATCTAGAGGAAACCCATGGGACACAACGTGAACTGCAAGGCAGCAGTGCTATAATACTACAATTGTACCCAGCTTTATGTTTAACTGAAAATACTCAGATTAGCCATCTTCTTAAACATACCTTAAAAGGGCCATTCCTTCACTTAACCCACTGGTTCCATACTGGGGGGGGGTTGGAGTTTTCTAGTCTATTGTATGTACATTTTGGGAAGTGGTAGGGGCACTTTCAAATACGTATCTCCGGGGGGGGGGGCTGACTCAGAAGTTTAGCAACCACTGAGTTAATCTATGGTGTGTTTGAGTCCATGTGAATGCTGTTTGGAAAATAAGGAATTTTGGCTTCACGTGGCACTCACAGTAACCTCGGTACCCGAGCCAAGCAGCAGGCCACAGCTGGTGTAAACGGCGAAACTGCTGCGGCTTGAGACATCCAGCCAGGACACCGCAGGCGTGGCCTGTACTGTAAGCTTTGGGGGAAATAAACAAAAAAAAAGACATCACTCTTACTGAATACAAAGGCTGAACAATGGCTTGTGGTTGCTGGCGTGCAGTTGATGTAGCTCAATTTACAGTACGCCATCTGTAACGGTGTCCGGTCTTGGCCATCATGTGAGTCACTGTATAAGAGTATCAGCCAGATGTATACAATACAAATAATGATGCAATATTTTGTCCAGTCACCAATTAAAGTTTCTTTGTCCTCATTCAGTTCGGCCTTAGGAATTTACAGACCATAGTCCTTGTGAACATCAGAGTCCAAAATGTGTCAAAGTACCCAACCTGAAGTATTTTCTGATAATAACCAGTCATGAAATGGTGCTGCCATTGAGTGTTCCAATTTCAAGTCTTATCTTTCAATGGACTGAAATGATATTTTAAACTGGTTAACTGTTTAACCGTTCAATAAAAGAATTGTTTTTGTTTCTGATTGCATGCATGTTGCAGCATAAATGTACTGGCATCTGGCTGCTGTATCTGAAAACTTGTCCTGGGTTTTCAAGTTTTAATTAACCCCAGTTCTTCATGGATGAATGAAAATGAACAATAAACTTGTTTTGTAAATCAAATGCCCTTTAAAATTCATCTATATGACAGGTAGCCCACATTTCACAAAAATCATCTGATTTCAATTGTCATTTGTTAGCGCCCTGCCAGGAATGACAAAGAATATGGCTTATTTATTTTTCTATTTATTTGGCTTTGTTCACTTTTGAGTCCCAACTGGCAAGGAGTTCAACAGGAGTTCGGCAAATTTGAACACAATGGACCATCTCACGATGCCAGTCATATTCAGCACTGATTTTTGAAAACTCATTGTAAAACAGGGCTGTAGTTCAGGTGCTGAAAAGTTTAACAGCATTAAAATGTCGTCCCTTGCAATATGTTGCAATTTCATTGCTTCCATGTTGAATGTAGTTGAATGATCACATTTCGAGAATGTATTTTTACAGTGATAAGGTCTCCCCAAAACTTCATTATCATAAAAGCAATAACAACAATGGACTATTAGGGAGATACTTTCACTGTGTTAGTGTGGAATAATCAGACTGGCAAAGACTAGCCTGTCAAATTGAATCATCTCACATACCAGGGGCTTGTAAGGTCAGGATATCCTGTCGTTTTTTTTAGAATGGGGGTCATTTTCTTTTCATGAATGCCAAATAGAAAGGTTTATGGACTTGTGAAAAGGCCCACTTCAGGTTTACATTTTGTGTAGCCGAAAAATTTAACCTCTGTACCTTGAAAAATGTAATTAGAGTCTCCCAGTTAGACTGTGAATTGTACAAGGTTGTTGACTTTAAACCGGGTAACACAGGTGAAAGCTGATCATAATTCAACACAACAGTACAAGAAATCACATTTTCCTTTTCTCGTGACCTTAAAAGCATTATGCATGTAAGACAGCAGCTCCCAGGTTGTAAAACAAGCACTTTTGTACACTTGAATCTACAATCACGTCAGTGTTTTTGGTAAGGCTATTAAACAAAAGTTATTTTTAAGCTATGAATCACAGAAACAGATCTAACTTATTTGGAAAAAGGTGGAATCGTAATTCTTTAACATTTTAAAGAACATCAATGCTTAAATGAATGGCTAGTTTTTTGCATGCATTGATTTATTAAAGTTTTTATTTGGTAGAAAATGAACTACAAACAGAATTATAATGCAAATCTGGAGCTAAATTCTTTGGCTAATTTGCCATCTCTTCTGATTTCTTAATTATGCCACTAAACAATTCAAAATGGAGATCTCCTGATGTCTGTATCTCGCTGCACTTCACCTAAATGCCATCGACCTTAACAGATGGTTCAGCTGAAAGCAGCTAGGAGTGTAAGCATTTTCTCCATGATCCAGTACCGGTGGTCCCAATACAGACTCTTGGCCCACGCCACACACTTTGTACAAAATCCCTCTGCTGTGATTCTGAAGCAATCGGCCTCCAGACTTAATCATGAAACCACAAAGGCTCAGTCGTAGAGGCGGAAACTCCTAGTCAGTTCAGGTTTCTCTTTGACTGATCTGAAAAAGAACACCTGTTATAAAAGGGAGCAGGAGATTTGTTTAGCAGACGAGAATGGAAACTGCATAACCATCAAGAGATACTTTCAATGCCAGTGCACCAAAGCATCAAGAGCAGGCCTAAGAAAACAAAGTCACTCTGTGAAGAGCGGCCTTATAGGTAATGAATAAGGGAAGAGCGCTCCAGGCTGCCAGGCTCAATTTGATATTCTTTATTCTTGTGAAATGCTGCTAACAACCATTGCCTTGTTTCAAGAGTCAGGACGGACACTCTTGAAATGTCAAAAGTCCAAACCTGTGCTTGGCTTAATACTGTGTTGGCACTTGTCTCTTCCCCTGAAGGTCACAGTGCTGCTTCTTGCGCTCTCAAAGAATCGTAGGTCAGATTTCTGAGTTCATTTACTATGGCTGTGAATCTGCTAAAATTTGAATGATACAGAGAAGATTGGCATAACCCCTGCGCAAGGATGACACGAAAATTCATGAAGCATTCTGAGTCCATTTACTAATGAAGGCAGGAAAAAACGACGCATCCTTTCATTTCACGGTAAAACATCATCCATTTTGGGAACATATGGCTGAGGCCCATGTCTACAATGTTGAGAATTATTTCATTACTCACAGCCCCACACTGGATAAAGAATATAGAGCTCAGGGGGTGATGTCAGTTCTATACATTTGGAAATTGTCTACTGGCGCAAGCCTGTAAGTTCTGCAAATATTTAAAATGAGTGGCTAGAGGGGAAACATATGGCACATTTGTTAAGGAATTAAATTCGTAAGCAGGTTTAAGTGTCATAAGGGGCTTGCTGTTGTACCCTAAATTAAAGAAAGAATAAGGGTTCATGGAATAATCTGCAATAATTTGCAATCTCAGGGAAAGGTCAAATAAAAATCATGATTCACTCTCTTTCTTAAAATAAAAGAACTCCATATTTAGGTTAACCACTGTATGCCAGAGGACACCCGTTATATGTGGCTAAGGGACCATGGGGAACATATATATTCTGTTGCCTTTTCCTGTTTATGCTATAAGAAAAAGTGAGGTTAAAACCCACATTGTAAAAGTATTGTTCATTTAGCCTTAAAAATGACTCCTTGGAAATTGCCAATGATAATTAGCTTTATGATGCTGAAAGGTTGACAAAACCTGGCAAATGATACAGTCCAGACCGGATAAGTTGCTGAGGGGATGGCCATGTGTAGTCAAGGGGGGACACTTTATGGCAACTGACCAGGACATTATGTCAGGATGCCAAACGTGCTCCCGTACAGAATGTCTGCAACGCTAGCAAAGCACATGCTACAATCACAAACAAAAACTCTATCAATGTTAGCAGGTTTTCATTAAAGAATAAGTTGTTTTTTTTTCCATTCGGATACAGCTCAACATTCAGATATAGCTCAACATTTATTCTGGTTGATATTGTTTGGTTGAATATTCCAGACGTCGGCCATTTTCCCCTGACATGTTTATCTCATGCTGTAAACACACATCCAAGGTCAATATGTAGTCCAAGTCTATGTGTTGTGGGATCTCTGAATTCATCAGAATTCATCGAAAACCAGTTGTATTTTCCAAGAAATAAACCCATCTTTCATTCAAAAGTTCATGTGTGTGGCTCCCTTTACAGCACTACTGGTCCAAAAGGAAAATAAATATAAAAATGAACAAAGCCAGGCCCTTATTAGGTTATTCACTGCAAAGTATCAAGAGCATATTTTAGAACTGTATCAAGTCCCTTAAGGTAAGATTTCTGAATAATAAAGTATTCAGTTTATGAGCAATTGTACTGGGGCGACCAACCCTGATCCAGAATACCCAAATGGCAGTGTGTTTAATCTTTAACTGTTTTAATTAACATTTGATTAGCTCCTAGTCCATCAGGTGAAGACAAATTTAACAAGTTACTCCAAGAAAGTAATCGAAAGCTGAAGTGGAAAAAAAAAAACAAAAAAAACTAATCAGCAAGCCTCTGGGCTTTTGAGAACTAGATATTCTCCAGTACTCATTTTAAGAATAAATTACTATCCTATGATTAAATAAGAAATATATCTGCATTTTAAATGAAAACCCTATGAAACAGTCTGAACAGAAATGCTTATTTATGCTAGTGCAAGTAAGAGCTTTCATTTTAGGCTGCTATTAAATATTATTGTTGTTTTTGTATGAAAGGAAATGATTCTTCCAAATGACTCAAGCACTCAAAACTGTATAATGAGGACTCCAGAGGTGGATTTGAGCACCATGTTCACCCATTTATCGATGTTAAAGACAGGGGGGATATACTGGGCTTTAGCCCACCCAGAACTCCTGATCCTGGTTTGAACCTTCAACTTCTAAAGTCGCATGACAGAATGTCAATCTATGGAACATTGACAAACAGGGTTATTTCAGGATCACCACACTTGCCCTACTTTCCCTAACTTTCTGTTAGATTTAGTGCAAGCTTTGCAACAGGCCGACATTCAAAGCTTGAACACAAGGGTCCATACAGCGTGTTTGTGAAGCTTACGGACTGACTGCAAACAGGTTTAAGATCATCACAATGCATCTGTGTAATGAAAAACAGATCTCTAAGCTCTGAATAGCCTTGTGCCTTCGACTCGAACAAGAACAAAGAACTGCAGCCTTCAAAGTGGAACTTACAGAACCATTCAGAAGCGGTTTAAATTTATAGCATGTGGGGAAACAAATGGTAAGCTTTTGTCCATGAGACATCTGTTGTATGATGCAGGAATCTTAGTTTCCTTTTGCAAGCATCCTTCTGACAACTTCCCAGTAGTCTAGTTTCATTTCCTTATGATTCTGGTAGCTTCTGTTCCCTTTGAACCTATCCATTTACAATGCTAGTGTCGGCCATGAGAACCATGAATAAAACCACAGAATGAGTGAGACCATACAGCAAAAAAAAAAAAAAGAAAAAAAAAGTTGCATTCCTCCTGCTACCTTCACAAGGCTCCTCACATGGTAATCACAGTAACCATAGTACTTTTTAATCAGTTTATGTTCTTATTACCTCACTCATTCCAGACAAACTGAAGCACTAAGTAAAGGCAAAGTGATCTGAGACAAATAAACGGAGAATGCCGCTGTTAAAGAGTCTTTGCAGAAGAAGATAGGAAACAGAAAAGAACCAAAACTGCCAAAGAAAAGAAGGACTATGGCTCAAGGTCATACCAGCATCATATCAAAATGAAGTCACTTTCTGCTTGATCCAATCTGAGGCTGTGGGATATGTGAATTTGTATAATGACTCATTTTCTCCCCTTGTTAGATGCCTTTTTTGATTATGTCAACTTGTGGGTCAAATGAACAGATTCCCATGACACATTAAGGTCAGAAGATAACGACCAGCCCCTGTAAGAAAGGGTAGCTACCCGTGACGTGAAGAATTACCAGGCCCTGTGATAAATTAGACATTATTCAGAAAGACCTCTAGATTTTTAACATAGCTTAGGAAAGAATGTTTTTAGCATTAGAAATATTAAAAGCCTCCCTGTTTATGTTCTTTGAGTAAGAAAGTCTAGCAATCAGCATTTATGAAGACGCTATAAACTTTTAAGTTTGCCTACTAGTTTCATAAAGCATTGGAATGCTGACTAGATAATTAACCTTTTAATTGTTATCAGTTCCTAATTAGGCAAATGGATGCACTACATATTGGTCGTGGTTTGGAGTGGCACTTCGGCGATTAGATTGTGGCATAGACCAACATTACTCATTCAAGCAATAGCACCTATTGAGAACCAGTTGAACATGAAGCCTGGGAATGGAATGTTCTAGGCTGTCCCTAGTAGATCAGTCACATCTAGCCAAACATTTGTATTGTGTACACAACGGCTTCATCAACATGTACTGCCTTGTGCTTGTCATGTTTTCACCTGTATATTCATGTTTACAGTGCCCTAGGGAGAGAATCTTGTTTAATTTCATGATTTCAAGTTTTCAGGCCTTTCATATGTTATATATCCTTCCTTCCAAATAGAATGGAATTTTATAAAAAATTCCGAACAACACAAAATGTTTCTTCGAAAATGCCCCTGGTTTTTTCACTGATAATTTAGCAATGGAAAGTGAAAAAGCATGCAGAATATTATCGTGCTCTGGTTATTTAGAAATGACAGCCAAATAGCAACACTACACTTTAAACATTTACTTTAATAATCAAATATTTAGTAATTCTGTCGTGCACTGTTTCACAAAAATGCTGAATTCAGAATGCAGAGCGGCAATATAAACAATATTATACACAGAATGCAAAAATCATTTTTGGCAAAATTAATTAATGTCTGGACATTTTCCATTTCTGGATAAACATTTCTAAACAACTTAAGTAATGGTTAATATGGAAAAATATTTGTAAATGTCAGGCTGTTTTTGGACTGAGGGTTATTCTACTTGATTTCATTCTAACACTTTACTCCTTGAAGAAACCCAACCGGACATAAAAGGGAAAAAAAAAAACAAAAAAAAACATCAACCACTGGCCATCTCTGTACGTTTTATTTGTCAAAAGAAACATTTGAGGATAATGTATCAGAATCTGAAGCTGTGTAGCATGAGACATTTTTCTCTTCCATCTCAGAATTCTGAGGAGTGGCTGTTGTGATGGGCATCGATGAACCCCTTGGCTATGTCTCACCCACGTGTGAAGTGTGTACTGATCCAGCCCTTAGTCTGCCTTTGAGCTATCTGGGATGTCAGGCACTGAAGACTACGGAGTCTCAGGAAACAAGGGGACCGTAGGAGAGCCGTAGGAATAATAATATCATAATTTACGCTTAAATATTATCTGTTACAAAAAAAATGCTTGAATCTGAAATCAGACCTCCAGTTAGATCCTTAATCATCAAAGTGAATAGATCCATTACTTGGAACAGGAGTACAGTCTTTTCTAGAATACAGCACTTTAATATGTGGATGAATGTCTGTTAAAATGTGAAGAAATCCAGAACGCATCTGCTTGGAGACCCTAAAATGATTAATGCCCTTTTTTAGGAGTGGGGGAGCGGGCACAGGGGTTGGGGGGCTTTTGTATGCCATTTTCAGCTGAGGCAAACCAAAGTTGCAGCCAAGTTTTAAACTGACTGCTGCATGACTCACATTCAGTTATATAAAAGTCAATTTAAGCAGAAGGTCCATTATCACAACTGATGCCGCAACATTACACAATGAGAAGTTCACATGCATTAGCCAAGAATCAGCAGAAAATTATGAAAGGCTTACTTTGTTCCTTTTCATTTTGTTGCTCTTTTCCATTTTTCTTGTTAGCTGTCCTCCATCTCTTTTATGGAAATAACAACATGACGATTTTCCCGCGGGAATCTCCTTGTCCTAGATATGAGTTTTAATGAACTATCAAAACTCATTGGTGCAGATCAAACGGGAAAGTGATCTTTTAACAAAAAACAGACAACGCTGAGAAGAAATGATGTCATGATAAGATTTTTACTGGGTCTTTTTGATGAAATACCTTCACTTCAACCAAGTGATTCATTACTTATTAAAATAGGTGTTAAACAATAATCCGGATTATTAATCTGCAGCTGATTTTAAGATGAAACAGTCATACTGGGATTAATTATGGCCATTCATGTATTAAAACGTGTTCAGCAATAATGGCCTCAGCGCTCAATGTTATCACACCGTCTCTAGTAAGCTTACAACTGTGCTATAAAAGTCCCTCGTGGCCAATGGTTACCGCATACTCACCCTTGAATCTTGACTGAAAACAGAACACAATACATAAGAAGCATGACTGCGTAATGATCCCCAGTCCAGGAGTTGCATTCATGTAATCAGTGGCAAGGTAGGGATTCATTTTTTTAAGAGTTGTGGCCAAAACATTGTTTCTAAGTCTGCTAAATATAAAGCGAGTTTAATTTAAAATGCATTTGATGAAATAATTAACTATGGCACTCAGAATTTAAGGAACGAAGGCCAAAGTACTTTGATTCCTGTCTTTCTTAAACAGAGTACATGCAGTACGACTGCTGTTAGAGTAAGAACCTTCATGCACTTAATGCACCTTGATACTGAGAATGCATAAGGACACCATCACATAATTCTTTGAAAGACAAGTGACTGGGTGAGACATAAAAAATGAGGATGCTCACCTATCTCAGTTAAGTTAGTGCCTTGCCTCATGAGTGTAAAGTATAACACCTACGTTATGGCATATTATCACAGCCTGCAGTCACTGGTATGTCAGTGTGGTCCCTTTAATTGGACAATTGCTTTCAAAGTTTGGTTCTTTTCTATTGAACCTTGTTGAATCGCTAACCTCCCTTTTATCTCCCCTTCTGTGAAATTTTACATCATGCGCTGTGTTACTGAGTGAAACCCGAGGTCAGAGAGGTAGCAGTGCCTTTACACAGTCAGATTAAAATTACTGCCATCTACATGAAAAGGGAAAAACACATCTAAAACCAATGCCCCCAAGATCTGATAAAAATCAAAATGCTTAAATGAAAATGCGAGTAATCACTTTCACATAGACTTTTCCTTCTGAGGGTTATTCAGGCTATGAACAATTCATCAGGGTTTTACAACAGATAATAGGGGATGCAGGACAGTTTGTAGTGTACAAGTAAAATCAGATATGAGTTATCGTTAAAAACATATTTGCCCTCATTTTAAATCAATGACTGGTACCTGGTGTGAAAGCTTCGGCATCAAACCAAAAGAAACTCCAAAAAAATGCCGATATCTTCAAAACTCTGCACAAAAATTGTAAAAATACATGAAATGGGTAACAATATGGAAGAGATTTGAGTTAATCAGCCCTTTATTTACTGTCTAATAATTGAGCAGTTTTGAATGGTTAATGATGTTTATTCTTTTTTTTTGTAAGTTTTCCGTTTGGCTGTGTTCCATCTAATGGAAGATCAGTGTGTCACACGATAACCCTCTGACATTAATGAAAAGCACTTTACGCCAAAATTCTTGCACAGATTGGTTCACTTTTTATAAGAGGGACATCAGCTTCAACTGTTACGGACCCATGATAAACTGTGACTTTTTCAAATTTAATGGCCATGTTTTTTGCATTTTAATTGTAGTAAGCTTTTTTTTTTAATAGTACCACATAGGAAAAAGACGTGTATCATTTTTCACTGTATTTCAAAATTATTCAAATTGAATGCTTTTAGTTTTAGAAAATGATATTCCTTCATGGGTTGCTGTAGTTTACCACAATTACATGGAAATGCATTACAGCAAAAAAAAAAACAGACTTTTGCAGAGTGGTCTTGTGTTGACTTTTTTTGGAGAATGTTGCAGGAAGGGTAAGTCAGAAGGTGTACAGATGCCAGATTTAGGTAATGGTGTGTGTAGACAAAGATCTACACATGAAAACTTGAATTTCTGTAAAGTAGTCTAATAGGTTGAAAGATAAAAGGTTGAAAAATTATATTGGGGCATGGGAAAACCCAAGAGGAAGATTAAACGACTGTCGGAAACCTCCAGTCAACGGAGGCATGGTTAGGTAACAATTACTACTGTAGAAATCTGTTCCTTTTAAACAGCTGCCAAGACTTGCACATTCCTTTAGATAAAGAGAAGACATTTGTTTGCCTATGATTAATTACTATTCCTCTACAAATGTGCATGCTGTTTAATGACAGTATGGCCCTGGGATATCCATGCATCCCTGCTCCTTCCAACTGCTTATCTGGGTCAGGGTGGCAGGGAGACATGAAGCCTGTCTCTGGCAGAGTCAGGCACCAGGCAGGGGTACACCCTGGAAGGGATGGTATTGACCTGGGAAATAAATTTCATTAAAAGAAATAGGTAGCACATTAAAACGTAAAAAAAGAAAAAAATAAACACACACACTCTGCTGACTGAGATCCCTCACAGAACCAACTGGTGCGTTAAGGTACCCAACATATTAGCCCCTCACATCCATTTTATTTATTTATGTTTAGTTGTTTGAAATTGTAAGAAACAATTCAGAATGCTAACAAGAATACATAGTATGTATAGTATTGTATTGCTTTCCAAGTGAGAAAATAAGAAATCTCATTTGTTTGATTTAAAATATTTTAGTAATTTTAAGAGTTGGTAATAGGACAGGAAAGGTAACAGGTAGGAAAAACTAAAAATGTATTAAACTCACTCCATTTCCAAACTATTTCGAAGTCTGAGGTTATTCTCTATCCCCGAAAGGAAGTCAAATCTTTATCTGTTTTCAGTTTTACTGTCTCGATTAAGGGTGTCACATTGGCCTGGAAGCTAGCAATGTAGCTTTACAATTTGGACAATTTCACAATTTCAACTTTGGCTGGAAGTTTGAATTGTACCTCTATTGTGTGTGTAGAGTTTGCATGTTCTCTCCATATTTGTGTGGGTTTCCTCCCAAAATCCCAAAACATGCAATTAGCCAACTGGCATCTCAAAATTTACCTCCTGGTACTCTGGTTGGCTGTCTGAGGAGGCTTTACAAATAGCTGAGGAAAGAAGACAAGCAAAATGCAAGGGCGAAAGGGGACGATACAC
>JAACJT020002394.1:0-12207 GCA_009936485.2 Gymnarchus niloticus
CCTGCGAGCCTGTACATAAGCCCCGGTCCTGTCCGTGCCTGCGAGCCTGTACATAAGCCCCGGTCCTGTCCGTGCCTGCGAGCCTGTACATAAGCCCCGGTCCTGTCCGTGCCTACGAGCCTGTACATACGCCCCGGTCCTGTCCATGCCCACAAGCTTATACGTAGTCCACAGTCCTGTCTATCCCTACGAGCCTTTACATACTCTGCAGTGCTGTGTCTCCAAGCCTCTATATATACATCCTGGTCCTGTCCGTGCCTATGAGCCTGTACATATGTCGCGGTCCTGTCTGTACCTACAGGTCTGTACATGTGCAATGACCTTGTCTGTACCTACAAGCCTGTATATTTGCTGGGGTTCTGTCTGTGCCTATGGGATGGATGAACATATACATGGAGTTTAAATTTAAGTGCACTCTAAAGATGAAAGACTTTTCTTTTTAGATTTTGAACTGTCATTGTGCACATGAAAGGGTAAACAGCTGGACTTTGGGCTTCACCCTTTCTTTTGGAATATTACTATATTTTTCATTTTGATTCATGGCAAAATAGATTCAGATTAAATACTGTTAGACTACTCTATTCGACCAGTCATGGAATACTACTTTGAAATGGTATGAAATAGTATTCTCAAGCCACGATCAGCTAAAATGCTTCCTAGGATTGTATAGGACAGGTAATACTCACTCAAGCTCAGCATTGGTATGATATACAGTATCTGTCCACCTCCCATAGCTGCTTATTTGGCACAGACTGACAGCGAGCCAGGAGCCTATCCCATGATGTGCTGGCCGTGAGGCAGGGGACACCGTGAAATGGGACGCCAGTCCATCCCAGGCCATATACTTACACACAATAGAAGGACATCACTTCCGGTGCCCGTATATTTTTATGGACTGTGGGCAGAGTACCAAGAGGAAACTTGCAGAAATTCGGGACAACATGTAAAGTCTACACACAGAGCCAGGGTCATGATTCAAACCATTAGTCCTGGAAGTGTGAGGCTCCAGTAACAGTTCTGATATGATAGGAGAGGGAAAACATCAAGCACTGGTATTTGCCTTCCTGGATTGAGTACACTCACGGAAAAATGGCACTATTGTTCAAAGTGTGTGTGAGTGGGTTTGATACGATACTATATTCCATAATGTGAGGTATTCACTCAGAATGCTGTTTGATTATTAGGCAACTAAAATTTTATTTAAATCGATATGCAATTAAAAACAGGATAAAAATTGTGCTACTGAAGCGGGCATTTTGTGCTGTTCTCTTTATACTCCTTTAAAAGCTAAAGATGGTCAGTGAGTGACCTCGGAATAAAAACAATCCCAGGTCATGACTTTAACAGCAGATGAGACTGCTGTTTGCCTTCTGTCAAAAACGGGATGTCAGAAAGGTCTCAGTCATGGTATTTCATTTTATTCCTACCAGAGGAATTTTACCTTTGGATACCCTGAGATAAAGTTTTGGATGAAACATTATTTATGGTGAAGGTCATCAAAGCAAAGTCCTTCTGCCCTTCAAAGCAGCCACAAACATCTCCTCTGAGAAATCATTGCCCATCTATAATCATATATGCGATTTCTAAGAAATCTCTAAAAAATGACTCGCATCGCTCAGTTTTCTGCTTCATTTCCATAAAAAGGTGCGGCATTACTAGACAATGGAAAAGACAGTAAGCCGTATTCAGTCTAACGTGAGGAACATCTTGTTACGCTTTATTGAAGTTTCCATAGGGTGTATTAGTCAAAGGTATTTTTTGAACTTTTAGTTCAACCAGTTGAGTTTGTACACTTGATTTGGGAAGAATTTAAGCATCATTAATTATTAGGAAACACAATGAAGTTAGCCGTAAGTAACGTAAATAGCCACAGCCAAAAGAGTCAAGTAGTCCTGATAAAGTTACAAGAATGATGCATCTTCCTTAAAATGAATTACCAGTCCACTGATCCATACCCACAATGCACCACTGTAATCCAACATCACACTATTTGGGTGAATTTCAGAAATGGGAAATTCAGTCCACAGATGACTCCAAATTTCTGATAAAAGGTAATTGAATTGCGACTCATTTTGATATGCAGATAAGGTAATGCGCTGTCCGACGTGGAGATATTGTGTACAATCTGTAAGTTGACTTTCAAGGTGGGATTTTCCCCGAGTTCCTGGGGGAAAATTCCAGAAGATCAGGCTACAGCCGCAGTGTCGGAATTCCAAGAATTTGTTCTCTGATCACGGTGTTGTATGTGTTTGTGTGCTTTGCAGGAGGTATTGGATAGCACACCTGGGTTAGATCTTACCTGGGCTGACCACGGCAGCGGTGGCATGGAGGGCAGTGCTGATTGTGATGATGAGGATGGCTGCCAGGGCTCTGGAGGAGAAACCCCTAAAACCGGTGAGTCTTCTCTGCTTCTACGGCTATCTGCTTCACTCATATGCTCCTCTCAGGTGTCATTCCTGACTTTATTTAACTCTCATGCTTGCTTGTCCCTCATAATGTTATGCCTGCCATTCAACATCCTTTCTCCTCGCTCATATCCCTCCTTATTCATCTTCTAATTTTTCATCCTTCATTCCTAATTTCTACCTTATTCTTTACTTTCTGCTCTTCTGTCATCTTTCAGGATTTTGGTCAATTTTGTCTGTCATGCTGCCTGATAGTGTCAGGTCTGCTCTGAACTTTACTCTCACCAGTGCAAATAATAGCTCTCTCTGAAAGCGATTTCACCTGAGAAGATTTCCAAGAGAGCAGTTCCTCATGAACGGCCTCCACTCTGATTATTCACTCTGCGCAGAAGAATTGTGGGCAGAAATGACAGAAGTCAAAGAAGGAGCATTGGTTTCAGTCTGGTGGGCTGAGGGTACTGAGAGACGGAATCTGCTGTTTCAGGAATATGAAATTTAATTCAAATTAATCTTTATAGTGCCTTTCACAATACAGGTGCTGAAAATTAGGTTTCTATGACTGAAATGTCACTGATTCAAATCCCACATCTGGAAAAAAGTGCCCAAAGCACCATTAGGCAGTTGAAAAAGACCTTGGCCTCAAAATTACTCCAGGGGTGCCAGATAAATTGCTGACCCTGTGCTCCGCCGCCAAGCTTCACTCTTGCATGCATTTGTGTGTGTGTCTCTCACGGTATGCAAGGCGGGAGGTGTGGAAAAACAATGTACGGTGCGAAATGGTACAAATCACAGACCAAGATTTTGATTTTGACTATTTAACAGGAGTGTGTGGTCATTACAAAGTCCTTCTATGAAGAAGGAAAAGGAAAAAGAAAGAAAAAGGTCATGAGACAAGAGGAAAGGAAACAAAAAAATACTTCTGGAGATCCATGGTCAACTGGCCGCCAACCCCATTGGGCATGCTAGCAGTCTAGCTGTCTATTTGCGAGACCGTTTCTCATGCAGATCCTTGTAAGATCATTTTGGTTTCTGGTGAACATTGCTCCGTGTTGAACTGATTACGTCTTTTGCTCTACTGTCCATAAACTTTCTTTCAAACACTGATTTCAGCCACCCACATTTTGTCAATGAATGACAGTCCCACAGATGACAAACTGGCAGTGACATCCTTAGTGCCACAGGCACATATTTGGAATAATTTCCTCGGTACCATACTTTTAGTTCATTATAACTGGAGAGCTTGTAAAATATCTCTAGCCCTATTATTTAATGCTTCTATCTTACCTTATAATTGCTATGTTTTGGAATTTTTTTTCATGTTGACGGTGAATGATGACTGGACAAAAGCTTCAAACAACCTCAAACTTACATTTTTGCAAGGCATATTTTATTAGGCAAGGTTTGTTTGTTTGCATGGAGGTTTCTTGAGGTATAGAGGCAAGGTTCAGCACTGTTTTCTATTTTGTGTACATAGCCATTATTACTGTTATAAATAGTTAACCATTAATGAGAATTAGGAAGAGAATGCCAGTCCATTGCAGGGCACATACACACATCATACTCTGTGGGCAATTTAGAGACACCAGTTAGCCTAATTGTATCCTTGTGGACTCCCAGAGGAAACTGAACTCCCAGAACCAAGCCCCCATAACACAGAGGTGGGATTCAGAACCCCAACTGTGGAGATGTGAGGCAGATGAGCCACCATGCCGGCCTCAAAAAGAGAACATCTCATCTGAAAATAAGAGGAAACACCTGTGCTATCCAGCTCTCTTTCATGCAAAATTGAAGGGCAGCAGTTATGTGAAAGAATATCTTTGATGAGGCTTATCTAAACAGAGTGCTGACGTTCTGCTGCTGTTCAAGCTGAAATGTTCCTAAGAGGATTGCATCCTTAAGTTTCTTTCTGTTTTCCTATGGTGACAGGAAGGCCAGTTTCAGTCCATTGCCATATATTGTACTCAGTCGTATAGTCTCAGGATGAAAAACAGAGTCAGTGTTGTTCATAATCCATCAGGTTAGATTATCTCTGTCACTAAATGTGAAACTGTGTGACCTGTCCCTTTTGCCATTATGCATTAAAAACAAGATCAGAACTGTAGCTCTTCTCTGAAAGGCAGTGCTTGGCATAGGCAGTATATGGTGTAGTGGCTATAGGATTGGCCTTGTCATTGAAAGGTTGCATATTCCAGCCTTGCTCTTGTAACATTTAGATACTTAACCTGAATTGGCTCAGAAATATATCCACTGGAATACAACATATATGGGAGTTAGCCAGGTGTGAGAATGCCTTCACATTAATATCTCAGAGTGAATCTGGATGTTTCTGCCATAGACAGAGAGTAGCAACCATTAGATCTGCATGGTGAGATCAAGAGAGATATTGAATTGATGAGATCATTTGTATCTACTATCAGGAATTCAGCTGCAATTCATAGACAAAAGAAGTAATAAATTAATGAGTCCTTAGGCTGAATGTGATTGTTGAGATTTAAACGGCAATTTTTTTGTTCTTAAATCACGATCTTGCAAGTCAGTTTTCAGAGGAAGAACCACAGGTGATAACGAAGCTTGGAACAGGTGATAATGAATCAATCCAAATTTCACCTTGTCACTTTGAGAAAAGCTTTACATGATGTTCTCACTGGAGTAACAGTCCCTTTATAAGACTTCATGCTGGGTTGGCAATAAATGGTCCACTGCCCTTCATCTAATCTCAGATCAATCACAGTGTTTAAGGCAGCAACTATGGAGTGCCAAAGCATGGAGAGGCTTGTGGTGAACACCAAAGCATGGAGAGGTTCATGGTATGGTGAGCACCAGACCATGGAAAGACTCGTGGTGAATGACAAACCTTTGAGAGGCTCACGGTGAGCGACAGACCATGGAGAGACTCGTGGTGAATGCCAGACCATGGAGAGACTCGTGGTGAGCGACAGACCATGGAGAGACTCGTGGTGAGCGCCTGAAGGCAGTATAATGATATCTCAGCATGGTACAGTAATTGAGATGGGACTTGCATCTGGCAACTCTATCTGCTCACCTAACATTTACTCCCAAACTCAGGACAGTAGACACAGGAGTGCCCTAACCAGAGAAAACAAAGTTAGGTCATACTTTGTGTAATTAAATGATCTCTCTGGTTGAAAGTAAAAGTCTCATAAAGTTCAAAGGGAGACTGTAAAACATAATTACTCCACCATGTAATCAATTATGGGGAGCACAGTGGATCAATGGGTAGCACTGTTGCCTCACACCTCCTGTGATTGGGGTTTGAATCCTGCTTCCAATCTATGAGTATGGAGTTTGCATGTTCTCTCAATGTGTGAGTTCCCTCCAGGTGCTCCAGTATCATCTATCCTGTGTCATAGTGTGTCCTACAGTGGTACCAATACATATTGTTACTGACTGGATGCATTGCAGAAGTGTGCATCTGTTTTAAGCATATGATTGTTTTTCTATTGCTGTCTCTGTCACTTTGAATTGCCTCTGTGTATGAAATGTGCTGTATAAATAAATTTGCCTTGCCTCGTCTTGCGCATGTCTTTGCCCAGGTTTATCTCCCAGTAGGTAAACCCCCAGAGTTAGCTGTAGGAAGAGATAGAAGTGTCTGCATTTCAGGAATATCGTAGTCAGCATACTTACTCATCTGCCGAGGAGAGACATGTGAAGCTTGACAGATGACCAATTGTCCTTTATATCCTGTTTGCTTGAATGACGTTCTGCAGCTGGCTGTCTGGACTGCTCGTTGTCCAGTTGGGGGGCTTGAGGATTTTGTTGATGTGGTAATAGCCACCCCCCCAGCTGGTGGACGAGGCTGCCTGGAAAGACAGGTGTTTCAGTCAGTGAGACAATCAGTATTGAAATCATGGGACAAGTTACACATACAGTACTGAATTTTCATCAGGGTGTTGTCATAGCAAGGTCTAGAACCCCGACATCCATTAATCTTCTGCATAGTGATGCGGTTTTCCAAAGACCCATGAGTTAGCCTGTCAATCCACAGGTCAACCTAGCCTTCTGTTCTAAAGGTACAGCTGAAGCAAAGAATGACCCTGCCTTACTTAGTTATTATGGTGAAATTACAAGTTTGACTGTTTGACAATATGGCAGCTTGACCAAAATTCTGACCCGGCAGCTGCTTGAAGGGATCAGTATGTCATGCCCTGCCTCATTGCTCCTTCTGTTTCCCCAGTGTGCCCTAATGGGACACACCTGTTCTGCGTTTTCCCCTCATTGCTTGTCTTTAAGAGTGCTTCCCAGTCCTGTTGGCCCCAGTCTGGTCATTGATGTCACTCCTGTGTGTTTCCTGCCTTGGTCCTGCCCCTCGGATTGACCCCTGGTGATCCCCGGTTTTACATTTTGGATCTTATTTTGCCTTTGGATAATAAACCCCTGTGTTACCCTCTGTTGGCCTCCCATCCTCAATACGACACAGTGCAGCAGGATTATGGATAGCAAGTGAGCCCTCACTGCTCAGCCTTAATGCATGCATTAGCTACTCAGGGAAGATGTTGTATAAATTCACAATTTAAAGTCAATTGAGGGACTTGTTAATTAACTGGAGTCAGAGCAAGCGTTCAATAAAATGCGTGGAGTTGAAGTTTTCACCCTTTCCGGTCCTTAGTACTTTGGTGAGTCAGGTGTGTGGGTCTCACGGGAGACTTACACCAGCATTGTGTAGCTATCCGTGGAAGCTCCTGCCTTTTTAGTTGCTGTGTTGAACAGGCCTGTCCACTGCAGGAGTTCGGGCATGTGTCAAAAGTGGTCCAGGAGTCTATTTCATATTTGTTAAATTCATTTCTCAGTATAAAAATGGCTAAATGTTTTTCATGCTTATAGACTAATCAGGTTATGTGGGAAGATATGCCCTGATGTGACCTTGTGCTTTCAGCAGCTTTAACCGAGTTTCACCCTATATGGAACCTAAACCTTGGTTCCTGTGCCTTAAACCTCTCTGATGCAATTGCAACACGCATTAAAACAAGTACCCCTTATATTATGCATTTTAAAACATGGACACGTTAAGTCCACATTTTCTGAATTGATTAGGTCCTCTGAGATCACGGCCTCAGCCCCTTGGCTATGGTGTCTTGTCTGCACTGGATGTTGTTGTGTTTTGGTCTTGTAGGAGCCTTGTCATGGTGTTTGATTTAAACAGCTCTTCTCTTTTTACAGTCTTGTTGGAAGGTATTGTATAATTCATGCTCCAGATGTTTTGTCTACCTCACTCTGCATCGCTTTCAAGAAAAGTGCCTGTTAAATAAGTAACTGTAAATGCAAATGAATAGCCTAGTCATTTAGAGTGTCATGCGTTTAGTCAGGAAGGTGCTGCAGCAGTAGCAGTTCAAACTCAGTAGCAGTGTGTCTCTCCCTCATTCTCTGTATACTTCTGCTCTGTTTAAAGTGAAAGGTGAGCTAGTTTGGAAGTTCAAGCGATATTAAAGACAGCAGAAAAATGGCTTTGAAACCCACAATCATTTGTAAGCTAAAACTTTTCTTTATGTAATCATCCATCCATCTGCTAACTGCTTATCCTGGTCTGCACCACAGTTGGCCTGGAGCCTGTCCTATGCAGCATAGGCCACGGTGCTGGGGTACACCTTGAGTGGGATGTCAGTTCATCACAGGGCACTTGCATGCATGCACTAATTAGCCCAACTTAGGTGTAGGAAACCAGACTAGCTGAAAGAAAGCCATGCAACACAGAGAGGACCTTTGCTGCCGATGGGGTGGGTTTGATGACTAGGAAAAGAAGAGATGGACTTTGAATGAAAGGTTGGTTAGACTTAAACTGTCACTGACATATGAGGGTTTAATTCAGGAGGTCTTAACCTGTTCTTTTTTTTAAAAAAAAAAAAAAAAATTTATTGGTATTGTGCTATATTGTCTTTTTACAGAGTGAGGCTGAATTGGAGTGGTGGGCATCTGCACATTGTAGTTGCTCCTGGGACATGCTGGGTAAAATGGCAGTTGCTCTGATCTCACCCATCTGTTTGTGGGCTTGCTTCTCTGTTGCTCATCTCGGGTTCGTAAATCCATCGTAATGTGTGGAGAGAGAGAGTAGGGGACAAAGGAGCTGAGGGAGATATATTGTGCACAGTTGCTTCTGAGAGTGGAAAACAGAGGGAGGATTTCTGACAGCTGGAGATGTTTTCACTCATATCTGGTCGGTCACGGCTTGCTGCACAGCCCAAGGACCTGTTTATACCCCATTACTCAAATTTGAACGGTCTAAACTTTAAAGTCATATTAGAATGCACTTCCTTTGTAGCATAATAGTGGCATATGGAAGGGAATTTCAATCTGAATCCACAAGTTTTAACTGCTTTATCCTTCCATTATAGCCTGGTGCTGGGCTGGCTGAAGTGGAAAAGGTTTAATGTTTCTCTGTGTGAAAGTGCTCAGGTAATAGTGTAGCACTGCCCTCATCACTTTACGGTCACCACATTAGAGGTTTAGGAGCTGCTTAGGAAGGAATTGAGTGGTAATTAAATAATTTCAGAGCCTGATGATCTCCTGCCTGGAGTGTTTCCAGAATTAATTCTGTTCTTGGCTTGTGAGTGTCTGCAGGGAAAAACTGAAATGTAGGTAAAATTCCAAGCCAGCTCTTGCTAAACTTCGTTGATGATTAAGAAAATGAGACCTAATGGTAAAAGTTTGGCAGTCGAGAGGTTAAAAGTAGGTGTAATGTATACATTTGGGACTGTGTTTTCAGGGGTGAGGAGGAAATCAGACTGAGTGGGTCATACTGGATAAAGTGTGGCATATGAAAGGGAGTAGGAAATGAAAGGTTTTGCTGGTAATATCTGCCCAGGTGTGACCCATCTGTTCCCCATTGGCCAGGATAAGCAGCTCTGACAGGATGCACTGGAGCAGAACCAAATGACCAGCATCTGAAAGGCAGCTGCATGCTTCAGCAAAGGCTTCTTACCAGTTTGGCCAGAATTGTTGGGCCTGGCCTTTCCTGCACCAGACTGGTGACCCAGCAGTTAGGCCAGAGCTTGCTGGAATTTGACCTGGTGGAATTGTTACTCTTCAATTAGGGTAGCCACCTGTTTATTTTTCATACAGACTTGCTTTTAATTTTCACACTGAAACCAACTTCTGTGTTGTGAGTTGTAGAAAGTAAACTAACTATAAGCACTTCCCTAAAGCTTCAAGAAATTAGTCAGAACTGCGTCACTGGCCCATCGTTGCAGTTAGTGCCTCTAGGCCTTATGATCTTCCCTTGACATGTTAGTGGTCATGCTCACCTCCTGACACCAAACTCAGACATCCTCTTCAGGTTCACAGTCTTTCCCAGCTCCTTGAAAACAAGTGGTCTCAAGAATGTAGAGTTATCATGCACTGTGAGTTCAAGCATAGACCTAAATCAGCTGTTCAGTACACTGTAGTGGTCTTTAACCCATCTTGTATATGTAGGTCAGTTAATCTGTACAAGATGCAATATCAGCTTCTGGGCTGACAGGAACTCAGCACAGGCTTGTTTAGAAAACCTTGCAGTATTGGAAAGCGCACGGGGTCTCGCAGCTTGTCTCTGGTTGCTGTTAATGACAAAATAACTAGTTTTATAGGCAGCCATTGGAGAAGTTACTACAGGATGCCAACCAATATGACGAGGTGTTTCGCTGGCCCCGTGGTTGGGAGGGTGGGGATCGTGTAAGAGCGGGACCATAGCAAGTATACAGATAAAATAAAGTCATCATGATCACGTGACTCTGCCAACCAAAGATGGCGGCGTTCTCCCTTTCTTACAAAGCCCTGAAAACAGCGGTAATACAGTATGGCTTAAATGGCATCTTCTCTCTGCCTGCCAATTACCCGTGCTTCTCATTTAAAACCAGTGGACTAAAACTTGCCGGCGACTTCCCAGTAACCGTCATCATCTGCAAGATTTTCTTGCTTCCTTAGTCGGCGGTGGTAATCAAGGAGCTGCATGAAGCCTTGCCTGGAAGGAGGATGTGCCAGGTGAGTGAGCCAGCAAGTGACGGGAAGTGATGGGATAGTCCCCGTAGCGCTATAACAGGATACATAGCAACGGGGTGTTCTGTGAGCTAATGGGCAGCATTCACTGCTATAGCGCAGCTTTCGCAAACAAGAACTGGTCTCCGTAGCAACGGCACAGTTACGAGATGCTCTTCATAGCAATCGGACATAGTTTATAACAACAGGACAGATTACTCAGGTACTTGTTGTTGGCAACGGTTCTCTTTTGCCGCATAACTCTTACATGTATAGGACTGTTTCCATAGCAACGAGATAAGTCTGTCCTACTCAAATGGTTGGGGTCTGATTCTGAGTAACAAATTTCAAGTAAGCAATACAATTTCAAAATTTTTATTCGGTATGCCCAAGTAACATTGTGAAGCATTTAAGTATTAGCGATCATGTGTCTACTGCCTAGAAAGAAAGTGCAAATATGAGAAAATCAAAACCCTGTTTGATAATGCCATTCAGGGGGCTGTTGGAAGCTGCCTGCATGGTAGATGTTTGCCTCTGAAAGTGGACTGGAGACGGTGGTACATGAAATCTTACGGAATGCACCACGTAGTGTTTTATTGAGGCGTTAGCACTCTTGGTCTTAGCTAGAATGAGGCCTCATGTTATTTATGCATATTTAAGGATCGCTTCTTTTAGCAGTAGCATGCTAAACTCGGGTGTTGCTTCAGTCTCCCTGGCCATTTCTTTCTAAGGAAGGAGTTCTTTGCTTGGCCAATCTCCACTGAGGCGTTCATCTTTATCAGCTATGGTGCTGCTCTCAGCTGGTGTTATTTAGGGTGACCATAGGTCCTCTGTTTCCTGGACATGTCCGCTTTTTGGGACCTAAAAAATGCATCCAGTCAGGAATTCTACATCACCAAAAATGTTTGGGATTCTGTTTTTGTTTTCTGTAGTCACTATTCATTGTGTTGGTGTCTGCCCCATACCACCACCCTGCCCCCAACATCCTCTTTTTTTTGAAAACCAAAATATGGTCATCCTAGTATTATTTTCCGACACATTCTACAGGTTTCCTCTGTGCCCCCAGTAGTGTAAACATTCTGTCCAGCCTTTCAAGCTGCAGCTGAAGTATGAATGTAGGTGATTAAACTGAGTCCTTGAAGCAATACAAACGCTTTCAACAAGGACAACACATGGGCCATGAAGCTGAACTAAAGGCCATGCATTTTCTGAAAGACTCCAAAATAAAGATTTATTCTGTATCTCACAAAAGGAATTCATTTTGATCATTGTATTATTATTGTTCCCAGCCCCTCCATAGGTTTTCTGTGAATATTTCCATTGCTAAGGAGTGTCAGGTTTCCTTTCTTGTCCATTTTATAAACCATTTAAATGATGGTACGACCCACCTGTTGGAGGTCTGTGTTCATTTATTTTTATTTTTTTGCAACCATTTGCAGTGTGATACAGATAAAAATGATTTAAAAAAAAAAAAAAAAACAAGAATCATCTTATCACTACATTCCAGTCATGTCATTTATTTCACACCTGCCCTGAGTATCTGTATCCACATAGACTAGTATCAGATGCCTGGATATTCTTTCAGTGAATTGAGCTCTAAGGTGCCTGCCATGCAGTGGGCCACCTGTTCTATCCTTGGGCAGTGAGAAGTTATTGCCGGCTTGCTGGATGACTTTGGCTGACGTCGATAAACGAATGGAGAAAGCCCTGGAGACAGCGGAGAATGATCCTTGGAGTACAATGACTGATTGGTTCATTTATCCACCCCACCTAAAATGTAAAGAGATCTGCCACCCCCCCCCCCCCCCCCCCCCCCCCCCCCCCTCCCCCCCCCCCC
>JAACJT020002395.1:0-12200 GCA_009936485.2 Gymnarchus niloticus
CATATCCTGTACCACTCTTACATACTTCTCTGCCACTCCCAACTTCCTCATACAATACCACAACTCCTCTCTAGGCATCCTGTCATATGCTTTCTCTAAGTCCACAAAGACACAATGTAACTCCTTCTGAGCTTCTCTATATTTTTCCATCAACACCCTCTGAGCAAACATCGCATCTGTAGTGCTCTTTCCTGGCATGAAATCATAGTGCTGCTCACTAATCACCACCTAACTTCTTAACCTAGCTTCCACTACTCACTACTCTTTCAAATAGCTTCATGCTGTGGCCAATCAATTTTACCCCTCTGTAGTTATTACAGTTCTGCACATCACCCTTATTCTTAAAAATCGGTACCAGTTTGATTTTTCTTAATAAAGAACTAAATATTTCAGGGGTTGTGCTAAGTTTTTTCACATGACTGTATACTTTCTGCCAAGTAAAAAGTATTAAATAATACATCATTTTTATATTTTAAAAATATTTTATTTAATATTTTTTTAGGAAAAGTCTGAAAAGTCTCTGAAACAGTATGACATAGAGGCAATTGTGGCCTGTTTATCCTGCTTCAATATAAAAGTAACATGCCAGTCCTCCCTTATGCAAAACAAATCCCTGTGTTTGATGGTAAGACACAAAACAGCTGCAAGGGTCACCTTGGCAGATAACTAGGGAGCACCATGCAGTTTTTAAGCACCATGCCAAATCTGCATTGAGTTACACTGAGTTTGTTTCTTCCTAATGAATTTATTTTTACCTAGTATAGACACATTATTTTCCAAGATCACCCAGCTAAAGAATATAACATCTACAAGCTTCACCACAATGAGGATTTTATATAGCAATATCCTTACCTACTCCTGAGAATGACTAAGTCTGTGTCAGTACCCACTCCTAAGATTGTCAATGTCAATGTTGTTAACCATAGGAATGGCTATGCCCATATCATTAAATACTAGGAAACCACAGTTCACCAAAGAGGTTTTGTTGGAGTATTCTAGTCAAATAGTGCCTTAATTATCCGTCCAATGTATGATCGCTTATCCTGATCAAGGTTATAAGAGTGCCTGGAGCCTATCCCTGGCAGAAGAGGGCCCAAGGCTACACCCTAGATGGAGTACCAATTTGTCACAGGACACAATAGGCAATTTAGATGAAGCAATTAATCTAACTACAGTACATGTCTTTGGACCATAGGAGGAAACCCAAAAACACAGAATATGCACACTCCACATACACAAAGCAGACGGGGGACTCGAACCGCCAACCCTGGCGGAGTGAGGCAACTGCGTTACCTACTATGTCACTCTGCATGATTTTTTTTGATAAAAATCTACCCAGATAGATAGAAGTGACAATTAAGCAGCAATGTTCTTTATTCAACAAAAAAATCATCAATTGCACATCTATACTACCCCTGGCTGTCCAATTTTATGGCAAATCTGGAATTTGTTTTCAACAAGCCTGATAACTTGACTTTTGTCAAAGCATTAGAACTAACCCTGCACCATTGATTCTGCTGTGATAGTGTCAAATCTGCACAGTGTTTCTGGTCTGGGATTAATAAGCAAATTGTTTGAACTTAGTGTCAAAATATGTCAAGAAGAGACAAAGAAAATTATAAAAGTGGTGAGGACAGTGGAGCTTAATGTAATGTGACACTCTTCTCACCAAGGAGATGATCACCTGGTGTGGTGAAGCTGGATCAATTAGCCAACCACAGCCATATTGTGTCTGTAGCCACAGATAGAGAGATATAAGGCTACGGGCAATGACCTTCCACATGTGCCAATTTTGCTTGTGTTTGAAGAGGACCCATTGAGATCTGATCTGACGTGACACCTGAAGGTCATAGGTTCAAGTGTCAAGTTTTCTTGTCATATGTATTTGGAGAACAGAATGAAATTATTGTCAGAGAGTCAAGAGAGCAGTGCACCATCTGACAGTAATGCAAGAAAGAGTGGTGTATAAGGAATACAAATGCTGCTGCACTGTCAAGCAGAGCACTTAACCTGAATTACTTTAGCAAATGTCCTTCAGTCCAGAAGGAAGTGCCCGTCAAGTGCATTTATGACTGATAGAAGGCTCCTGGCCAGCTGCATTTCACCTGATTTCATATGGGACCACCACTGTTTCTGTCTCCTGCTGATTCCTAAAATTAAGCCAGGTATTATGGGACGAAGGTTGTGGATGTCAGTCATGAATTTCGTTGACATGACCAACTAATGTTCAGGTTAATCTAATCACTTAACTGCATGTTTCTGTAATCTCAGTTGCTTGAAAAATGCCCAGTCACCAGTGCTTCTGTTCGCTCACTCGTGTACAGAGGTAGGTTTAAGCAAAACAGACTTTATCCAACCAAATTTGATCAAAATTTGCACCGTTGATGCATTGGAAAAAAATACCTTTTCTTTTTTTTGTAAATTCATTCATTTTTATAGAGAAATGACACCAATAAATATGTAAACAAAAAGAAGCGATCATTCCAGAATATGCAAACAAACATTTAATGGCTATAACATTTAAAGACACTTAAAGGTACAACAGACTTTCCTTTTATTTTCAAATCCCCTGAGTGTTGATTTCCTGTGCATCCACTCATTTCACAAACTAACATTCAAACTAACATAGTCTAACATTATACTATGTTAATTGTTTTTCAGAGAATATGATTTCAACTGCTCAAACAGTATGGCCCACAGCGAACACATGGCTTGTTAAGAATATAGATTTATGGAAACCTATATTAAAAACTGTACATGAGTTTATGACCACTCCAATGGAGAAAAGGTTTCCAAGAGGATGAAAACCAAGAAATGGAGCATACAGCCATTTCAAACTCTGACTGTTTAGAATAGACATACTTTACTCATCCCCATGGGGAAACTGGGATGTGCTGGCCATGGGATTCAAACCGGTGACCTTCCGGATACAGTCTGAACCAGGAACAACATTATTTCACATACCATTTACAACATTACATATCAGGAAATTGAAAGAAGGTTAAGGCGGAAATGCAGCAAGTAAAAACACATATGTGCTCTTGGGGGTTAAGTATAGTGTGGTGGAGGGGTTAACTGTTAATTTATTTAACTAAGAGATACACCCTGCAACGATACTCTATCAGATCTCTATCACAGACCAAATACAGGTAGTCGTCAACTTACGACCTATGTGTCTTACGACCATTCGACTTACAATCGCTACCGCATCTCGTGAGCAAATGGCAGACTTCATCATGCTAGCTCTCTTCTTCCTACTACTGTACATGTGCTGTATCTCTACTTGGTGTAATTCAGCGCGATCTCGGTTTATTTCCTGCAGTGGTTTTGCTACATTCAGTCACATTTAGTATTTTTTTTAAAACCCCTAAAAATGTCCACTAAGAGGAAATTGCCTTTGTCTACTCCTGGACTTGCCAAGATGACAAGAAAAGCAATTGATCTCGCCTCAAAAATGATGGTGATCAAGCAGCTCCCACTCCTCCACCTGACCATTTGAATGTATCGGTCCGTCTTGCGTCCAGGTCGTCTTACGACTGGTCTGTCAGAACCGAACGTGGTCATAAGTGGACGACTACCTATACGGACTCCGTTAATGAGCATCACCTTACTTAGAGTTTGTGTGATTGCCACAGATGTGACTGGTGCACTTTTTAATAATCTTCTGACCATGCTGCCATTTGCCAAGCTTCGTCCTGCCATTGGACAGCGTGAGAGCCTCCCATGTAGCCAGATTCCCATCACCCCCTCTGCCAAGCAGCTATAATTGAGAGACCAATCAGTTCTCCTCGAGTGGCTCATAAGTTAATACTGGACAGTCTGTTCATCTTACACAGTGCAACACATCCCATGTTGCAGGGCGGATGCGACCAGTCACAGAACGTTAATAAAAAATGAGATGCCTCTGTTTGCCGTTTTGGCCAGCTCTGTGTTGTTTGTGTTCCTCCTGGCATTCCCATTTGCTAACAGGCCAACACCCTTTCCACCACAGTCGACCACCCTTCACTCCTTATTTCCCATTTTCTTCCGTGTGTGCAGCCCGTCTGTTCTGCTGTAGTACGCACAGAGAAGGATTAAACACAGACAGGAAGCGAGGCGCCAGCCAAAGCCAGGTGTGTCAAAGTCAGGATTTGGACCTCAATCCCTGCTGTGCTGTACAACCTGTCAGTGGGGAGGAGGCCCAGAGGAGATGAGATTTGCAAGCATTTCGTCAGGTTGGTTCCTCTCCCACTCAATTCTCTCCGGCACATACAGTGGCTCATGATACACATTAGAAGGAGGGGGGCTTCAAAACAATAAAAACCCATCTGGAACATAATTTTTAAAAGGCTGCAGGTGTAGCTGTTTTTTTCATGTATCCACTGCTAAGGCAAATTTTCCTGGCTTAATAAATTTAGTAATTAGCAACAAGTCTTTAGCATGTGAATAGTGTAAAGCAGGCACATGCCAAAAGGCAGCCATGGAAATGTAATGCTGCATCTCCATTGGGCAGACACACCGCCAGCATCACGGAGCTACCCCTCAGAGCTCATGTCCTTCTCACGTGTGGAAAACAGAGGGCAGTCACGTCCAACAGCTTCGGTGTCGGCTTCGGCCTACCAGAGTGCTGCTCTGAAACCCTGCAGCTGTTCAATAATTTAGTAACACCCCCCACTGCCCCCCCCATTCACATTTCCCAAGTCCTCCAGAATCTCCCCGATCCATTTTTCTTCATGCCCCCTCTCATAAGTACAAGGCCAGGACTGATAGCACCATTTGCGGTGCGGCTAAGCACCAAAGTCATCATCATTTATCAGTACACATCACAAGGCAGGATTGTGGTGTTAGTACACAACAAAACATTTCTTACAAGTCTTTTGTAATAGCCTGTAGCCAACTGTAACCCCAGCGAAAACAAAGAACAAATTATGTCGAAATCCAGCAGAGAATCTTATGCACACCGCATTTTCCTGGTCAAACTGACGGACCCCTCCAGGTTCCCGTCACATTAGCGAGCCAGTGATTCAGATTCAAAGGTGCAGAGGTGGCAGATGGTAGATTATTTAACGGATCAGCTCATAACCAAACAATTTCTGCTTTACGTGCACGGGGAGGCACTTCTACTGTGGTCTATCACTGAGTGAGGTGTTGGTTGCCATCTGAATTGCTACGCTAAATATATTAAAATCACTTTACCCATCAACAAAATGTTGTGTAAGTCACTTTTCATTGAAGCATGTTCTAAGCGTTTTTTTTTTTTTTTTTTTTACTGGCCACATTCTGACTGACTTTTAAATTAAGGTTCACTTATTCAGGGGACCAAGAGATTCTGCTGCTGTATTCCACAGAACCTTGTTATTCACTTTCTCAAGCTTCTGTAAACTGAGATTTTTTAATAGTGAAAGTGCTTTTCTGTTATTAACTGATTCATAGGGAATGTATTAGCAGAAAAAAGACTGATGAGACAAATATTTAGATTTTAAACTTTACTTTTTTCATCCATCCATGCATTCATCCATCTTCTAACTGTTTATTCTGGTCATGGTCAAGGGGGTCTGGAGTCAGTCCCAGGGTGCATAGAACAGCAGGCTGGGGTCATCCTGAACAGAACGCCTGTTCATTGCATGATACTCACACACACACAATCATACACTCGACAATTTACAAATGGCAATTAGCTTAACGGCGTGTCATTGGACTGCAGGAGGCAATGCAAAGGAAGCGAGTCCCCAACTTTGATTTTCATTACTGAAAATTCAAGTCACTAATGGAAATAAATCTAAAAATCCAGATTCAATTGTATTTAAACATACGTGCTGTGTACATGCCCTTTTAGCTATATGTTGCACCCCTTAAGTATTCCTTTCAGATGTTAAACTGTGTGATCTATAAAAAAATTATTATACCAATGTAAAGTCAATATCAACTTAAATTTCATTAGAATGCATTTTATTCATATTTAAATATACCTTCACAAAAACTAAAAAAACTAGGCTATTAATTTATGAAAACAACTATTTTTGCATTTCAGAAACAAAAGAGTACTACACAAATGTAACTATATTTAATTTCAACTTAATACACAAGTAGGAATCAGTGCAAATGGGGTTCAATAAACTTGAGTAATTAGGAGATTCAGTTCACGTAGAGAAAAACGTCAAAGATAAATAGAGATAAATGTGAGGGAATTTCAAAGACGTGTGGAGCTAAACTGAAAGAAAGCTGACTTGCTGTTGTCTTGTGGCTGATTCTAAATTTCCTTTCAAGTGCCTACAACTTGAACTCCAAAGTATCACTCCTTTTCAGCACAAAGAACCTTAATTTTATGGAAGTAGAACACGTCCTAATCTGCCAACTTTTTGTCATCAATAAAAGAGGTCACTGGGTTTCTGCTGTTCAGATTTTCCCTTTTCATGTCATAAGTCGTCGTAACTGTAGAATGGGAACACTTTTTTGTTTCTTTTAAATGAAAGGAGTCTATCGTGTTACGTCGCTCGGACTGATGGGCCTGCATGCAAAGGTACACTGGTTTTCCAAAGTGTTTCAGTGCAGCTTTCGTTCAGTAATGAGACACAGCCTTTCCCCAGCATTTATGTAAAAATTTGGCAGTAATGTAGCTTATTTATCTGTTTAGTTCTGGTAATTTATCATAAGTATTTGAACCATAAGCTAAGGGTTCCGACAAGAATTCAGTTTCCTTATGCAATTTAACATACATATAGTCCTCATCAGGATACTTATACAAATGAATGTCGAAGGTATTTCCAAGTAAATAAAATTAAAAGATTTATCAGTAAAACATTGCACAGACTGATACGCTGAAACTGAGATGAATTTAACGTAGAGAGATGGGACGCACAATCAAGCCTTGGCTCTTCGATAAGATGTCTTGATATAACCGTAGTGATTATAGGGCCTTACTAATTACTAATTGAACTTGACATATAAGTAATTGGAAAGAGAGGTCAGACCCTAACCATGGTGCCTGGAAAGCCTTCTGTTCTTTATTTATTTACCATGTAGTTGTAAGGGACGGTTAGATGTTCTCCAAAGTCAGGGTAATTTGGATTCTGCCCATTATGTATGCCCTGGGATCGACCATCATGCCATCAAGGGTGTCTCCTACCCTGTACTTCCAGAAATAGACTCCAGGCTCACTGAGACCATTTTTTGGAAAAGAAGTCGTGAAAGATGGATGTATGAATGTATGGGTGTGAAATTGACAGGCCTCAAATAACTATACAGTGTGGGGGTGAACTACTGAGAACCAATGGAAAGCCTGCAAGTGCTGTGAAATTTCCTGATGTTCTCACAGTGTCTTGCAACATTGCTGAGGTGTTTCTTCACTGCTCTCATACTTCCTGAGTAGAGCCGGCCTTCTAGAAGAGTTTCCCCGAGAAGAGAGTTGTGCAAAGTTCCACTGGTGAGAATCTGTGGGAGTAATGGGAGAGTTCATGCACCAATACAGCAGACACACACACAGACAAACACACACAGGCAGGTCGTCTTCCTGAGTCTGAGGCACCAAACCACACTCACTCACTCTGTCTGTCCGTCCTTTTTCAAGCAAGGGGGTCTGATCACATATCCTGTATCTCCAACCGGCTCTAACAAAGCACGGCACAGTAAAATGCATTGCATTCTCCCAGCAATAACAACAGAAAGGACAGCCCTCCTCTAGTATGAAAATCCCATCTGCGCTGCATTTGGTCGCATGTGCACAGATGAGGAACTGCGGTGGATTTCAGTTAATAAAAGGAGCCGAAGCTTAAAAAAAGCTACAGTAAAACTTTCACCATGTACCATTAGCCGTTTCCCAATGAGTACTGAAAAGTGGCTAAGAAAGAAAAGCATTGTGGGTATCAATGTGGTTAAGAAACTGTAAATGGGGTTAGAAGCCTGGAAGTATTAATCATAGAAGAAAAAATGTGATTGCGTCATTGCACACTTAACCTTAGATTTTTAAGTGTATATATAGAGTGATTTCTGGTGAGAGTGTAAAAAAAACTGTTGCCAAGCCCTAGAGCGGGTGTATGCTAAGTGAAGAAATAAGTGCACTGAATTGGATCACAAATATTTTTGAGTTGGTTTGGGAATTTATGACTGTATACAATATGCACATTGTTGTGACCAATGAAACGTTTGAGTCTTCCAGCTGGAAAGTGTGGGCATATTTAAATATCCCATACCACCCAAAAACACTGAGTCTTTACAGTTGTATAGAAAGAAAAAGTTCTCTCTGAGACAAAAATCCTGAGGGCTAGTATTACCTGGAGACATGAATAACTCTTTTTATAATGTTCTGGTTTTATTGGGGAAATTGAATACTCCTTTATAGAGGGTGGTTGAACTAAAAGCTTTAATGAGTTTGTCTGCGGGAGCTCAGCGGGTTCAGACAACATCTTAGCCAACCAAAACCACATGTACAAGACCCTGATTAAAATGGAGGAAAATCTGAATATTTTTCTCATTTACTCATTGTCACTGCATGCTACTAATAATCAAGGCATTCTCTTTCCTATTTCCTTAAAACCAGGGAAATCACCCAAGGGGTTTTGAAGCCCAACTACGTGTAACGTTATTGTTGGCCTTTCCTTATGTTGTCACCTTATGTCATCCCTGCATCAGGAACATGCCCCTACTATCTCATTGGGCAGTGGTTCTCAACACAGTCCTCAGACCCTCCCAACCAGTCAATAGTTTTGTTCTAGTCCAACACTGGCACATCTAGGCCGGGTAATCAAGAGCTCTACCATCAAATGACAAGTTCAGGTACGTAGGTGGTGGAACATAACAAAAATGTGGACTGGCTGCAGGGGCCTAAGGACTGGGTTAAAAACCCCTGCCTTAGTGCTTTTCTCCATTCATTCATTCATTCATTCATTCATTCATCACATTTATTTTGACATCCAACATTTCTCTTGTCACAGACAGTCAAAATAGGTGAAATGAAGCAAAAAACATTGAACTAATAAGGTTTTTAACTCTGCGTGTGTCTTGCACATTTTTCTATGTGCTCTATGAAGATGATGTTTCCAGCTGTCACACAGCTACGAGCTCGTAGGTAACCAGAGCATTATAACTTTAAGCCAATGTCAACAGACAGGTTTCTTGCAGTCAGAATGTTCATGGTTTCTCCTTGCATATGCGGCACAGTGCTGATGTGCTGTGGTTGAAATGTTCTGTGTATAGACTGAGCTCTGATGGCTTAATGTGTGGAATAAGGGATCGGGACCCCACCTCTGATTAACATCTGCAACCACCGGCGAGTGAATACAGATTAAATATTTCACCTTTAGAAAATGAAAACCCATTCCTGGAAGGATGCAAATCTAAGCATCGAGTTTCTGAAGAACTATTAAAATTGTTCTGCTATATCCACTCGCTTGTTGCACCAGTTCACCGACTGACGATCTTTTGATGTCGAAGCATGAGCTCTGCCTGTTGTGAGCAACAGGACAGGAATTAAACCAGACTGTAATGAAAACAGACTTGCGGTATTGTAAAATAGAAAAGTCCAAAGTGAGACATGAAAGCAGTCACATAGTTGGGATGTGAAGGACAATGACCTGAGTTTCTTGGAGTTTTGTACTTTTGAATACAAATATACCAACACCTTCTGGGTAATGTTTTATAGAGAAGCCTGACTGTTATTTTAAACATAAGACTATCTGTCTTATTTTCTCCTCTTCCTTTTCTATCCTGTGGGGAGTAAACCTCAAACTTCAGAGATTATGTGCAGCCGTCGTGTCTGTCTGCAATCCAATAAAAAGCTTGTGGTGTCCACTGGTCTGTGTCAGAAGAACATTTTATGGTGATCCGTTCTTCTGTACAAGTAACTGATCACACTAACTGAGCCATCAACTTGCAATCTTAGGATCTTATGAAATCTATGGGATGCTTTCCGTTACGTTCTGGGATTCACACAGTAATGCTTTTTTAAGTTAAATGATAGAAATGGCGTGGGAGGTTCAGGTGAATGTATAAAACTTTAGACAATCCAAACTGGTACTCTGAGAGGTAATGTTTACTGGACGTGTAGTAAGTCTTCAGACTGAGTATACTCCAAAGATATCTGTCTGAGTTTGTCATATGTGCTCATTTCACTTCAGCTAAATAGGGACTAACATTTTGAAAATGTTCCCAACACACGGTAGAATGAATTTAATACTATAAAATATACCGAGAATAGCATATGCCTTACAGTTTTGTAATCTTCTGACTAAAAAATTTTCTGGTGTAAGTTCTTGAGGGGGTATTTCTGTTGTACTCTTAAAAGGATACTTATCTTGAATTACTTTTTTTTACTGCAGTAATTCAGGATTTATTGAAAGTCACCTGTGAAAAAGTGCACTACATTCCTAATGGACTGCAGTTTGGCATAGCAAGCTTAAGCGGGATCTGATCTTTGCTGTGCACCCAACACTGCTGTACTTAACTGGCAATGGGATACCTTGCGAAAGAGCCTGAGGCTGACTTAAACCTGTTAGCTATTTAAACTGCTTGCTATATTACTCACTGCACAGAACCATTAGATGGCCTATCTGCTAGTAACGAAAGTGATCAAGAGTGTTAACGATGTAAAGTAGTAAAGTAAGTATTTGGGATATACTTTTGAGATTCTGTTGAATCTCCATTTTGTCCATTTTAGAAGAATCCAACAAATTTCTGCATGTGCCTCTTGGGGTCCTGTGAAAACATGAGAATATTACTATGTTTAGAAAACTTGATTTCTACATCGTCACAAGTATAATTTCTTCCACCTGCTCAATGTCAACCCAGGAAGGCAAATGAATAAACGCATCATCCGCGTCTTTGCTTTCCATTCAGTCGTATCGCCAGCACAGTATGGCGTAGCTAAGGAAATTCTGCAGCAAAACGTCACTGTTTTCATCGACGAAGCCCTGCAGCCTCCGCCAGTACCGACAGCATGTCGCAGTCGGCCACATTATTGCCACACGAGTACAGGCTCGATTTAACACGAGAAATGATGCAGCCAGAGATAATGTAGCCGACACTTAAATTTGTCTTATTCACAAGTGACCACCAGACTGTGGCTGTTTTCCAAGATTATCATTCGGTTGGTCCTCATTCATCATAAAGGCTCAACATTCATTCTAGAAGCAACATACCTTCTCCTCTGTTGTGTACACAAGTATTATTTCTGGTGATTAATATCTATGCCATTAAGTTCTTTCCATTCAAAAAATTACCAGATGCCCAGCTAAAGATTTTAGCTTTGCAGAACATATTTAAAACGTTGTTTTTAGGTTGTTAGAACGTTTTTGTCCAGTTTTCTGGATGTTCCAGGAATGTTTTTAGGTATTTAACATTTTACAAGCATCCCTACAATGCTCTTTTTTGGTTAAGTTTCCCGATCCATGTTTCAAGCAACTTTACAGGAACGCTGGTTGTATAACGTTGCGACCGAACCATTTAAGAACCTAATAAGAAGGTTATTGACTGTAGTGGGAACGTTCCCTGTTTGCTGGGTACAGTCAATGTGAAGTTCCTAGGCTTTTTTACTTGCTTCAGGGAGCTGTACCAGGCAGCATGCTGTCTGTAATAGTTATGGAATAATAAATGCATCTTTTTCTTTTGCATAACCCTATCCCAGGTACAGCTATATTAGTGGGAAACTCTACCTGCCGTGTTCTTCTGCCACATAAGTGATCCCACAGCCAGTAAAACACAGCAGCTGCCGAAACATTTATGTTACAGATGTGGTGAAAAAAAGCAATGCCAAGAAACTTTGTGCATGCTGAGATATTCTGAGATGTTTGTGATTCACCTGAATGGAGGTGTGCGTGTGCACATGGGAGAGAGTACTTTATAGTTGCTTAACTGTAACTTTTTAAATGAACCTTTTAAAAACAGTGCTGTGCTAAGAGTAATTCTTTGTTTTCCTTTTTTTCTTTCTATTCGTCATCACTAGGGACTGGAAAGGAAGTTTGAGTTTAATTCAATATGCACCTTCTGGCACATGCAGAGCAGAAAAATACCCCTCGTACATGTGCTCAGGCTGTACTTTTCCGCACATTTTGTGAAGAATGCCACAGAAGCCGGGGCAGATCCTGCTCCTTGAATGGCATGCAGAAACTGAGAGAGGAGCCAGCAGCCTTGTACATAACAAGCAAAGAACGTTCCTGGTGCAGGTCATCACTGTGGTGGTTCGTTGTGTGTATTTTTGTGGCATACAAATTTCACATGCAAATTTATAT
>JAACJT020002396.1:0-12198 GCA_009936485.2 Gymnarchus niloticus
GCGCGCGTGTGTGTGTGTGTGTGTGTGTGTGTGTGTGTGTGTGTGTGTGTGTGTGTGTGTGTGTGTGTGTGTGTGTTGGCTAGAGGGAGGGATGTCATCCTAATGCCGAGCTTGGACTGCTAAAATTACTCTAAGAAATTCCAGCATTGAGTTCCCGGACTGTAAGTCGATATATTGTTTCAGTGAAGTTCTCCTCATCTCCTTCCAAATCTGTTTAATGTGATCACATGATGGGTATGTGTTAGTTCACGTATATAAATAATACTGGAAACATTTTTCAGTCCTTCAGATGAGAAATATGGCTGTGATGTTTCCCAGGAACTCACGGTCATTTATTAATTTATTTTTTTATAAAGATTTTTCTTTCCTCAAGAGTCAAACAGCTGGAGCCTTTCTGAAGCATGGCCTCACCCCTGGAGTAGTCTGTTAAGCACTGTGCACCTTCCCGGGTGCGTCAGCAGGGCTGGGCACCTCTGTCTGAGTTTAGCTGAGGCAGGGGGGTGTTTGCTGTGGTGGTGGGGGGGGTTGGCTGTCTCTGGGCTGCGTTTCTTACTATTATGAGAATAAGCAGGACACTGATTGCCCGGGTTAGCATCTGATCACCATGCAGATAATGACCTGTTTAAAAAGAAAGGAGGGACTTCTGATGATGGTGGAAATGTATTGAATAGAACACCTACTGTAGGTCTCCCCCAGCCAAGCAAAGTGAGCTGATCATTTTTTGAAGAAACCTTCAAATTAATTTAAAAATCAATAAAATTGCAAAAATATTTTTTCTTTTTAGTGGTATAATTTTGTAAAAATATAATGGACCAGAAATAATGATACGCACACACAAAGTAGAGCTTTAGTGCAGTTTGACATCACTGATTAAAAAAAGACTCACCAGAATGAACTACGCTCACGTTCTCATTCATTAGTTGTAAACAGATTTGTTCAGTTCACCAAAAACGAGTGTTCATTGTATGGTGCTCATTTAGGGTCTTCATGCCCAGCACTGACTAGATGGATGGATGGATGGGTGGATGGATGGATGGATGCATGCCTGCCTGCCTGCCTGCCTGCCTGCCTGTTTATTTTTTGTCGAAGTGCCGATCGGTTTTGCTGTTATATAATCCTGCAATCCCCCCCCCCATTCTGCACCACCAGTTGAGAATGGAATATCTCAGCCTCATGCATGCTGTCATTCGCTCCACCGACTACCTGGAGCACTGCCACCGACTGCCTGACCTGCAGAGGGCGCTGCAGCGTATTCTGGGCGAGGAGGAGGGAGAGGCAGGAGGTGCTGAGGACAGGGCGACGGCCAGGCAGATGGACAAGCTGATAGTACAGGCGATCTACAAGGAGTTTCCTCAGATCTCTCAGTAGGCCGACGAAGCAGGATTCAGGCTTTCCTGTCTATCTTAGTCACTTTCCTGCCATTTCTGCTTTCTGTCTCACTAAGTCTAGCTTTTAATTTTAAAGCAGTAGGTCTTATCGGTTGGTTTCAAACAGTATGAACTAGTCTGCATGATAAGTAGTTCAACTGTTTGTTCCAATTACCAATAAGCTTAGAGGTACTAAAAAACTCGTGACAGTAAATATCCGGCTTTTCAAAGTCCAGCTGAATTTTTAACTGGGACATTCAACTGGAATTGTCTTTTTCTCTCGACGTCTTTCCTCTTGCAGCTGTCTTTCAGTCTCTACCTGCAGAGGTGTAGGAGTCTGCTTTCACAGATCCAGTGCAGCATCGCAGTATTAAAGCAGCCTGTTCAGCATGCTAAGTGTTCAGAGTCCAGAAATAGATCTCCACGTGTTGTTAAACACTACACCTGTCCATAAGCAGAGGCTCGCTAACATTGCGTACATCGACACACCCGTTACACAGAACATGAGCTCCTTGATTTGTGCTCACACAATACACACGTGATACACAGCACACACAAAGGGACATGCCCAAATTCATACACGTATGAAACACTGGCATCAACAAACTTTAACCAACATGCAGAAACTCTATATTCTCACACACACACGCCCAACATGAATGATATGCTACACGTAATCTTTGAAAAATAACACGGAAACCTACAGATACATCAGTGTATTCCGTGTTAATGTACGAAGTTTTACTTAAGTCGGCATCATTTCACTTTTAAACTAACAAATATTTTTCCGAAGAGTTTGAATTGTAATGGTATTTTGAACAGGGAAAATGGTGACAGATTGTATTTTCATAAATAATCTTAAGATAATAAAGCATGAAAGTTGTTTTCATGGACCTCATCATAAGGTGTGTGTGTTCACTCTGTAGATCATACCTCAAGCTCTGTGAAATGGTGTGTTACACAGGAGTCCTGCTTTCTGCAGAGCAATTCAGTGTCATGCCGATTTGGGAAGGCATCGACCATTCAAAACACTGCTGTGTCCATTTAACTCGGCTGACCGTGAAAAGCTTTTATTGTAGAAAAAGTTATGATGACAATCATCTTAGTCCCAGGGCTCAAAGCATTAGCTAAGACCCCAAAGGCCCAGCTGGCTTTACCTCAGCTCTGTTGTGTGGAGAAACACAAATCCACAGATGCGCTGTCATCCAGAAAAGAGGGACAGCAACACAAAGGCACAATTTTGCTGCATAAACCGAATGTGACATTTGCCACCTGCTTGCTCACCGTGAACTGAGAGTTTGAGAACTTTACAGATACGCCAGTGAGGAACGTGGGAAGTGCGGGCGTCGCGGAAAAGTATTTTCAGGTTTCCGAGGAATATGTTCACAAGCGGAGAGTCGCGAATGAACAAGACTGAAACGGCCATGATCAGCTGCACAACTAGTCTCGCGTCTAAAATATTTGTGAAATGCTAACAACAGGGACGTGGTTCCAGAGAACGCCCCCACCTTGAGTGTCAGAACACTAGTGATCATGAATAGGTTCCACAACCGCTCTCAACTAGTTACCAGTGATCTAGTGAATGGCTATGGTTACTGTTGATCTAGTGAATGAATATCACAACTACTCTCGACCGTGGTTACTAGTGATCTAGTTGTCAGGTCATCTAGCCTCAGGTAAACCGGTGTTTTAGTTGTACTATTAGATCTTCTAGATGGAGAGATGACAGCTGTAATCAGCCGTGTTTCAAGTGCTGAGTGCGCTGATCCGAGGTGCTGCAGGGAAGGGTTATGGACGGTCCGGATTGGGTGCTGTATGGCTAAATCGGGTGGCCTAAGGAAATGATTTTATTTCGGGTAAAAGTACAAATTTTGATTTCAGAGTTTGTTAGTGACTGTCAGTGGGGTGTGTGGTTGTGTTTGTGTGTGAGAGAGAGAGAGAGAGAGATCATTTCCTGTGTTTTCCTCGTCTTCCAGTGAAAGATTAAGGAGATTAAAATGCAAATGGCACTCTACAAAATTAGACGCATTTTATCTTGCTTAGAAGGCAGCAAAGAAAACAGAGAAAATACTCTGTGGTTAGGTCACCATATTTCTCCATTTCAAATGATGGCAATAAGGTCAGTGTTGGATTTCATATTAATATGAATTGATCAATGTCTCCCACTGAAAATAGTCAAACTCGTGTATTAAACAGAAATGAGGATTTTAAGAAAGCATTTGATGCCATAATTCTGAACATCGGAGATGAGTCTCAGAGATGATTTTTTTTTAAGCCACCATAATATTCATTGGGCATCTCCTCTTAAGGTCGTTATCAAACATAGGATACTTACTCTATTTGTCCTGTTTCCCCCAAATGAACAGGCTAGTTCTAAATGAGTGACTTGTTACCTGAATAATGATTAATATCAAACTCTTCTACAGATAACCACTCTCACTGGCATCCTGGACCCAGCGGTAGGATCTTTGTGTGGCCAGCACTTCAAAACAAACCTGAACGTGGGAGCTATGTGAGTGTAACAGGAAGTGGGGTCCTGCAGGTTTCCAGGATGCTGAAGTGGGGTCCTGCAGGTTTCCAGGATGCTGAAGTGGGCTCCTGCAGGTTTCCAGGATGCTGAAGTGGGGTCCTGCAGGTTTCCAGGATGCTGAGATCTCAGGTGCAGTCATACCCAGAGGGACAGCGTGAAGGACGTAGGGAAAAATATTGAAATTTAAAAACATTTCTCGCATTAATATTTGCACAACTTTTTAAAATGTGACCACCTTAGAAAAAATAAGGTCTATGAGTGTGACAAATAGGAAAAAACAAGTTGAAATTAACTTCCTGTGTTATAGGATACCATCCCAGTAAGTGGGGTGTCAAAATACCATCTATGATCTAATTAGGGCTCCACGCTGGTACGAGGTTGTTATAGCAGAAATGCGACACTTCCAGATGCTTCTACATTACTGGAGTACGCAGCAGAGAAATACTTCCTTTTTAATCATATTTCTAATGCACCCAAAATGCATCCTTCTTTCAGCCTTCAAGTTCTGAACCCCTGATTAACTGCAGTGTTAGAAAGGCAAAATATAGCCAAGATTATGAATATGTACTATTGGTGTAGCTGACAGGAGCCCATGTGACTCTGTGTCTGATTAAAGGATATAAATGAAGTTTTTGTTGTGTGAGGAAGACACAAGGAGCAGCAGGCTGGTTTTCTGCGGATTCCGTTTTTGTTTTTTTTTGGCTATTTGTACGTTTGTTCAGATTCTGCCACTGTTTGTAGGGCACCAATAAATTGTATATCTTGAAGAAGAATTTCTCACAATGTTTTATAAATGTTTGCAAGGGTGGGCTTAGTGATTTGGGGGCCAAAGACGAAGGCAGGTCTGGGGCCCTCGCCACCTCCTATTCTACCGTTTTTTGAACCTGTAATAATCAAAACAATCAGACACGTTTATGTTGTGTTCTCACTGGACCCCACACTCCTGAACAGAAGAGCCACCTAAATAGTGTCCAGGCTAAATTTTGGGTTTCATTCTGTAAGCGCACAGTGAAGAGCACTCTTTATCTGACTTGTTTTGGCCAGAGAGCGGGGTCATCGTCCAGTACGGTGACGGCACCGTGTTCATCACGAGAGCAAGACCCAGTGCCGATGTTGGCTATGCTAATGCTACGCTATGCTTCTGAGCTTGGCTAGAAGGAGCTCGCTGTGATGCTTTCTTCACCATTAAGAGATTCCGCTGGCAGAAAGAAATTAAAAAATGCAGTTACTGTTTCACGTTTTGCCACATTTTTCATTCTATTGTCTCTGTTTTATGTTTTTCTCTCCCACTCGGGTAACGACGTTTCGTTTCTGCTGTTTGTTGTTCTGTTCTGTCTTTGATGGCTTGTTCCTGAAGTCATCTTGTTTCAATGTCTTCCCGACACGCTTTACTCACAGCTGCGCAGTGCATCCTCACAACGACGTATTCCACCGCGGCTTGAAGGGACGGGGCCTGCCGTGACATGTAAACAAGTTTCTCTCATGGTGTTTTGAAGATGATTTTTTTGGCAGGCATAAATAGGGATGAAAATGCTGTTGATCCTTTCATGGGGCTTCGTAGATGCTGGGGGCCCCAGGTTTTTGATTACCTCGCCCAGTGGTAAAGTCCAGCCCTGAGCGTGTGATAACAGTCTTATGTACAACGTGATACACGTTTAGAGCCATTACGTAAACACCCAGTTGCGTTGTCCTTCCTGTTTTAGAAATGCCTGATTCCGTAATCACTCGTAAACGAGATTTGCTCCGTTCTCCTTGCTGTTTTTGGGTGGAGCTATTCACAGTGGGTACAGTCACCTGGGCAGTGAAATTGACCTTTTACTTGACCACATTCTATGCACCATTAAGTCTAGTGCTGCCCCCTTGTGTAATGCACAAGTACTACTGCTACGGAGCAGTATTGTGAGTTAGTGGTTTAAAATCGCCAAAGCCAATAAAAAAGAGCTTGCATGTAAATTCTAATGGTTCATTAAATTGTAACATAAATTTTAATTTATTTAGCATAGCTGTTAAAGTGACCCCAACCTGAATAACAGCATATCTGTAAACCTGAGCTGGTGATTGTGCGGTTTCTAGTGCTCTCATCGGTTGGTTTGTGGTCCCCAGTCGAGGCACACCAAGGTTTTGAGTTTGACCCTCGGTCAGATGTTTAGTTTTGTGCTGCTGCAGGATAGAAACTGTACAGTGTGAGACCGTGGTGTGGATTTGTGTATGTTTGTGTCTTTTTATACATGTGACTGCCAGTTCTGTGTGTCTTGTGTTTATGTAAACACATGTAGTGTATATCTCTATATCTAATTAAGTCCACTGAAGCATTTAATAGACAGTCTAACTGAATCCCAATGAAAGAAAACAATCTTTATGGGTACCACATGGTACCGGCCCTCCAGCCCACTAGGGGGCGATCTTCTTGTATTATAGATTAAAATGAGTGGTGTACCACTGCTGCAGGCTGGAATGGTACCTCTAAACTGCTGATGGGATCTGAACATGCGCTTTACCTGTATTAGGAATGGCAATCCAAATCAGTCCAGTTGCTGTCTAGGGTTCTGAATATTCCTCGGGAGAGATCGTGTTGAATGAAATCAAATTTTTTAGTTTTCACATATCACTTCAATTCAATTTATTTTTATAGCGCCTTTTACAAAACAGCTGCCCCACGGTACTTAACAGGAGTGTGTGGTAGTTACAATGTACTTAGATGGAAAAGTATCCCATGAGAGACACACACACAGGTGAGAGCAAACTAACCCAGCTGTCCTTAAGCAGTTTTTGGGGTTAAGCGCCTTGCTCAGAGGTCCAACAGCGATATGATCATTTTGTCTGCCAGACTACGGGCAGTTTGGATACCAGGGTTGGAGCCATTCACAAATTAACTCATCGATTCCCAATTCAAATTAAGATTTGGAATTGGACTTGGAACTGGAGTTACCCCACGGGTCGCAGATTTGCAATCGAATTGGAATGTCTGGAAATTGAACTGAATTCCGTAAACTTCTGTGCAATTCCATGTTTTGTGGGTTTCCTTAGCGTGTACCTCAGATTACAATTACTGACATCTACATCCAATCCTAAATATAATCAAATGTTCAAGGTACCTCTCAGGCAGAAGAATGGTTTATGTAAAGTAAGTTTAATAAAAACGAGAACTTGAAGGAATTGAGGAATGATGGATGAGCAGGATAACGGGCTGCGGTGGATTAGAGCCTGAATCAGTACAGCTCTGGGATTAAGTCTACTGACAATCTATTGGGCCATGCTTCAGTGGCACTCTTGCCTTCTTGGTTATGTAAGCACGAACATGAGCCGCCTGATAATGGCGGTCCTTTGTTTTCTGGAGAAGCTGCTGGCTCTCAAACTCTTGAACATAATTGGGGGCTTGGGGGGAGGGTCTTCCAGTGCGCTGCAGTCTGCCGTCGTTCAGGAGAGTGGCACGGCTGAAACAATCAAAATGCATTATGAACCTTAGTGGTGGTTTTAATCAAATGGTCTTCATTGCTTGATAATGTATGATGTACTCACTAAGCGTATTCACTCTATGGGAACAACACACTTCAGCATTGAACATTAGGGCAATATGATTGGAATTGGTAGTAATATGTAACCGTGTGACGTGGCAATAGTAATTCGATATGAGTAAGACTGAAACATACTGAGCGTGCATCCCGCCGTACACTGCGCTCTTCAGTCTTCGACGCCCCGCATCTTTCCACGTCTGCTGCTGGATCCCAGATTGCCTGTGTTGTCCTGGCTCTGGTCAGACTGGTCGTCCTGCTGAAGGTAACTGTTGTACCATTGAGTAACAGCAGAAGCATTTAAACAAAGGGTGACATATGTAACAAATGACATCTTTTATTCTAGATGATGTACTGTATATTGTGTGAGATGCTCTGCTTAAGCAACATTAAACATTCACAGGAAGAATAAATTAGTTACCCCATTTTATGCATAAAGCAGGCATACAGATTTTCGCACAGCACTGGATGTGCGTGTTGCATGTACAATATATTCCCAGGCCATGATATGTGTATCGTTCATGTATGTCCTGTCTCCCGCCTGTAATATGGTGCATGTGCTCTCTCCAGGTCACGGGGTATGTGTCATTCATCTGCATTGCTGTCTCCAGGCAATATTGGCTGCTGTCACATGTGTCAACCTCCAAGGGACAATGAAGCAGTTTAGCGATGTACCCTGAGCAGCGAGGTAGAGATGGTGAGGAAGAGGGGAGGGTACATGTCAAAGGGGTATGTAGGAGGTAAGGCTTTAGGTTTTAGCACAGGGCAGGGTAAGTGTGGTTCACATCATCAGCTGAGTCCTGGAAGATCAAGCCATCTAATCAACTTTCTCACATGAAGTCGATCTCAGCACTTAATGTGTCATTGGTCACACAGTGACATGTAACGATGTCAGCCTGAGTGGTCCTGTGACCAATCATAAGAGTAAAAAGACGTCCTACCAGTAACCACTGATATGATTGGCCTCCACGATTTGGCCACTGTACCAATCTTTAATTTGACTGGCGCCTTTGGTCTGAACTCTTTGTCTTTCATCTGCCTGATTGGAGAGATTACTGAGTGTAAGGTCATGCTTTGTGAAGTTATAAGATCACATTTCCACGGAGCTCTCATCCTGGAGGCTTATCTGGATCTCCTCCGGGCTGGTGTGGCTGGTGACCATCATCTTCACCTTGTTCTTCAGCAGCTACTGCTGTTTTTCTTCTGAAACCCAACGGTAGAACCTCCATCTTTACACTGTAGTAACACACGCCGACCCCCCCCCCCCACACACACACACACACATACACACACTAAGAGCCACCTTTCCTCTTTTCCTTCTTGTGCATTATGGTTTTACCAGGATCTCACCAACACACTTTGAAGGGAGACATGCAGCTCGCTAGAGAAATTGGGATTAAACGGCTTTATCAGGTGGCGTCTTCTGAAACTTGAGCAGTCGTCTTTAAGGCAATGGGTTCATCTGTCTCCTAACCTAACATCATCAAAAACCTCCAACCTTGTTCCGCATTTGCTGAGACATTCACAATGAACCGAGGGGATTATCTGACTATCTGACTGCCTGACTATCTGACTGGCTTGTTTTTCTCTGACTCTCCTCAGTCCAAAGTATTCTTGTCCTTGGACAGTTTTGGACACATCTCCAAACACGCACGCGTGCATTAGGACGATCAGGTCTAGGCCTTCAAGTGACAGCAGACCTCCGCAAACCATGTGTAGCACCTGGTTTCACCTGCAGGTGAAGCCAGTGGCCGGCCCCAGACATCTGTCCCTGTGTATTTCGCCAAACGCTGACATGTATGTGGTGACGCTCTAGCTAAGGTGCTCTTCTTCTTACCGGCATGCCTCCCTCTGTCTGTGGCACACACCTACCCACAGTAAGGCAGGATCCACGGTTTATTGTGGTCTTCACGGTTTGGCATCTTGCTCTGCAGTGCATTACATCGCCACTCCATCAGTACAGGCCACACGGGATTTTGTCAGTCTATGATGCCTAATACTGCTATACAAGCACTTGGTAACATTCTATATATTATGTGCGTTTGTACAAGTATTATTCCTGCGGAAGAGCTACGTAATAAAATATATATTATGAGGGTATGAGATCTATAACATAATGTGTGGGCAGGGGTGATACTAGCAATATTGCAGTTGGGATGTACTGACCTACTGTTGTCTCCAGGGTGGAATAGAGTGGGACTGACGTTGCAAGAACGCTGTCACTCAAGAGGAAGAGCGAGTGGAACGAGAGGGTGGGCCACAGTACCGTGAGGAGGTAGAGAGCATTGTCAGGCTGTGTGCCAGCTTGATTGTCTTTCGTGTATTTGGGTATTGGTATGTAAATCCCAGACCGTAAGTGTGAATATGAATCTGCATGAGAACATGTGCGTACACATGCACAGCTCGGCCGTGATCGTGAACAACTGATCTGCGGCTTGCTGATTAAGCTGACCGGCCGTCAGCCAGGGCGTGTCGGCCAAATGTTGTGCCAGTGCCCCCTACAGGTCAGACACACACCTGTGCTGTTTATTCTTCCTGCACTATTCTGCAAAGAACTGTGCAACCCTAAGATGGAAACCGGAGCTGACTGTGTGGGAGCGGGAGGTGTCTTTGTTCGAGATGAAACAAAAAACGGGCCTATAGAACTGGGGGACGACGAGATGAGTGGCAGGGAAAACGCTGTGTCCTATCTAGCTGACAGCTGTGTTCGCGGACTCGAATCCCCGCAGGGTAATACTGAAGGTGCAGCACTTACCAAACTTCCTCAGGCTGTGACTCAGTTAACCTCCTGAGAGTGGTGGCTGTGAAGACACCCATCCAAAAATCCGTCTGTCTGTCCAGCCATTCCTACTGCAGGCTGCGATCTCAGTTCATTTCATTCATTGCTCTCTTTGCCTGACTGCCTCTTACTATGTGTGACTGGTGTCCCCTGTCCATCTCCCTTCCTACTGTCTGTCTGCTACCTTAATTAACCATCAGCTTTTCTCTCTTCTTCCTCCATTCAGAACCAAGCGACCCAAGGTGAGACTGGGGTCCTGCTGATCCTGACTGGCTGTCAAAGTATGTCGGTTAACCAGGGCGGTGTCCATGTGCCCCTCTTATCCTAATTCGGGATAGTGTCTACTAAAAATATTCTATTAACAAATAATTTATTTTGTACGTAATCCGAAAATTAATCAATATATTCATAAAAATCAGTGATGCTAATTACATCCATACTGCTACCTGCTACCTAATTTCTAAATGATAAATATCTACAGCTTGATTCCAAGACATAATGAACACATTTCAATAACAAGACGTAACAAAACATTTCCAGTAGTTTCTGTTGTTCAGATTGAATGATATGACAATAAAGATCTGCAGAGAATATTATGTAACTTTAAGTGTATTTGTATATAAAGTACACAAAAGCAATCAGTCTCTGTGAACAGATAACATGATTACATCCATTCCCTTCTCTGTGCAGGGTGTCGGTTGCTCACTAAGGTGTTACTATGCAAGTGTTACTGAAGCTGGGCTGTCAGTCCTGTTGGGTGTGATGGAATTACAGTGTGCAAGTAGCTGTTGTGTGCACACTGAGGTGCCACCGACACGTATCCAGCGAGTATGTCTGTCTCTGCCTCTCTCTCAGGCTGTGTACTGTAGAGCCTTCAGAAGGGGGTTTCAGACAGCCTTGCTTACTTATGTCTCCCTGACACAGCTCTTTACTGTCAGAGGAGAGGGATGCTCCAGCTCCCTGCTGACCCTGCAAAACCCCCTGCAGAGGCCTCCCCCGTGGTCCTGACAAATTCTGCCTCTATGGACTCCATGGCCCATTCTCTCACTCAGTTTCACAGTAAGATGCACCGACTAGTAAGAATAGTAAGTATATGCACCGATAGTAAGAATCACCGACTCTTACAATGAGACACAGTAAGACGCACCGACTCTTACACTGAGACACAGTTAGAATCACCAACTCTTACACTGAGACACAGTAAGAATCACCGACTCTTACACTGAGACACAGTAAGATGCACCAACTCTTACACTAAGACATAGTAAGAATCACTGACTCTTACACTGAGACATAGTAAGATGCACCGACTCTTACACTGAGACACAGTAAGACACACTGACTCTTACACTGAGACAGAGACACACTGACTCTTATACTAAGACACAGTAAGATGCACCGACTCTTACACGGAGACACAGCGTGATGCACCAACTCTTACACTGAGACACAGCAAGACACACCGACTCTTACACTGAGACAGAGTAAGAATCACCGACTCTTACACTGAGACAGTGATGCACTGACTCTTACACTGAGACAGAGTAAGAATCACCGACTCTTACACTGAAACAGTGAGACACACCGACTCTTACACTGAGACAGAGTAAGACACACCGACTCTTACACTGAGACAGAGTAAGAATCACCGACTCTTACACTGAGACATAGTAAGACGCACCGACTCTCACACTGAGACACAGTAAGAAGCACCGACTCTTACACTGAGACACAGTAAGAAGCACCGACTCTTACACTGAGACATAGTAAGAAGCACCGACTCATACACTGAGACACAGTAAGACGCACCGACTCATACACTGAGACACAGTAAGAATCACCTCTCTTACAGTAAGACACAGTAAGATGCACCGACTCTTACACTGAGACACAGTACGAATCACCGACTCTTACACTGAGACACAGTAAGACGCACCGACTCTTACACTGAGACAGAGTAAGAATCACCGACTCTTACACTGAGACAGTGATGCACTGACTCTTACACTG
>JAACJT020002397.1:0-12197 GCA_009936485.2 Gymnarchus niloticus
ATTTACATATACACTATTGAGTGTCTAGAATTTTTTTGTGAAAATTATGTAACATTGAAAATGTAGAAAATCTTAGTGTGTGCAAAAAAATGTGACTGGTAGTGTATATTTAGTAGACTAAGGAGATGTCTAAGCTATTTTGTAGTTAAACTAGAATGCTAATGGTTATGATGTCTGCCATGAATGTTTTTTAGGCTAAGTAGTCTTAGGTAGGCTATATAGTATCTCCATCTGTACACAGAAGGTTCATTTTCTTAAAGCGTCCAAGCCCAAAGCAGAGCACGTAGGGCCTGTTTTGGGGAAGCCTGGAGTCCCCAGTTGGCATGAAGGCCACAGCTCTTTATAGTTGCCTATCTTCTTCAGAAGGACAATATCAATTTTTGTATAAATTATACATTCAAAATGTTTTTCAGCCGAGAAACGACATGTACCTCAGATGTGTTTACCAAAGCTATTATGAACTACTGCTGACACACTACTGTATTTTAGCTTCGTTGTTTATAATCACCACCTTCTTTTTTCTTTTTTTTTTCCTCCCTTCTGTTAGGCCGATACTTTATGTAGTATAAGTGCATCTACAGTAGACCAAACTGCCAATGAAGGACCAGCAGCGTTTCCAAGTTAGCATTAGAGCAAGTGCTAATTATGAGACAAATGAGGCTTCAAAACCTGTGATGGGTGGGAGTTTCCTGAACAAACCCATCAAAGCCTGTGCTAAATGAGGCTTCAGTACCCATCGTGGGTGAGAATACCCCGAATGACCAATCAATGCTGGCTTTGAGGACTTGGCTCTTGTTAGACGGATGCAAAATTACAAGAGTGTCCAGTGTTACCCAAAGACTCCACTCCCTGAACTATAGTAACCTAAGTATTCTCTGAAATATCTCCCTTGCAAAATGGGATCTGAAAAATGATTTAATGTGAATGAGCAGAAGTGTGTTCTACTCTGTTATTCAGTGTTTAAATGATTGCAGATTTGTTACACTTGAAGTTGTGGAGTCACTGGTGTCTTGTCCATAATTTACTGACATATTGAATATTCCTGAGGTGTTGCTTGGAGATAAGATGTATTGCTGAATTATTGTAGCCGTAAAATGTTCATGCAAGAGCCCTTCTGTTGATTTGTTTACTGTTCAGATAGAAATACAATGAAGGCTTGCTAAGAAACCAGTACAGCCGCTGCCTAACTTCCCCTAAAACCATCAGAATTGGCATAAGAGGGACACCAAACACTGAGTTCTTTGTGGCTGACAGTGTGTCATTGAGGCTGGCAGTGTGCTTGTTTGTTTAGCACTCTAGAAGGCTACGATTTTTAGGCCTTTTGTGATGATATTTGATGCATGCTAATCTGTAAAATGTATCTTAGTTGATGGAGATTTTATGACTTTAATGGAAAATACTTTGTAGGATATTAAAATTTCCTTTATCCCATAAATTTCACGTCAGAGGTGTATACACAGTATCATATACAGCGTAAGATAATGTACTTTTTGACTGCCAGTTCATACAGCTCTGATTTCTAGCTTTTTTTTTTTTTTAAAAGCAGTTTCAGTTCTGTTATTTTGCCACCTGTTCTTTGCTCTGTATTGGATGTCACTGCGGTGTACACAAGATTTTCCCAATAAGGAAAACCATATTTGCTGAGCTGACTTGTTCTCTTGTTTCATTTGCACTTCTGTATTTCTGTTTTCATCACCAGTTTTTTTTTTTTTTTTTAAGTCAGTTCTTCCTTGTACGCTCATCTCTATTCTTAATTTAGCTGATTTTGCCACCGTTGCTGCTGGCTTGCCTGCCATGTAGTCTCTGAATAGACGCGAGGAATCGACCTTTACAATCTATTTTGCAGGAGCAGCTGGTTGTTTACACAGGTGGTTGGCTTCTTAAACCAATTAGCTTCCCAACACGTGCATGACCGAAACATGACATGGCATCCAAAGCCGCCTTTCCACAGGCTTCAGGAGTTCTATGTCTCCTGGACTTCCATCTTTCTGTTCCCGTGACGCGGCTGCTGTCAGAACCCGAGGTAGATCCGGTAGATGTGGCAGAGCTGACTGCCGGCCGTGTTCTCTGTTTTCCGGCAGAATGGGCTTCCTGCTGAATCAGTCGGGACACCTGCATTCACACTCCCATTCCCCACCCCAAGAGCAGCCCCCCTCTGATGACCCTCAGCAGACCCCCCAGGGCAGCCTGGCAGTCAGGGCGGCCTTCATCCACGCGCTGGGAGACTTGGTGCAGAGCGTGGGCGTGCTCGTGGCCGCCTACATTGTGCACTTTAAGGTATGAGCGTGGACCCATCATTTTTCACACCTGCACATAGAGGTCCTCACTGAGCAGAAGGCATTACAGCAAGCGATTAGTGAGGAGGAAAACATTCCGGTTGGTTTCTGTAATCCAGCATTTGAGCTATCAGGAATTTAAACTCAAAACTGATGTGAAAAGTTAGGGAATGTGGGCCAGGCTACCATGTTGATACAAAGAAGCAGGAATATTTTGTCAGCACTTTATAGCCATGTTGCTAATGCTCGTTGTGAAATGGTCATTTGGATCCATCTAGGTTCCTGCTTCTAAACACCCCTGACACTGCTTCTTCACAGCCGGAGTACAAGATCGCAGATCCCATTTGCACATACATTTTCTCAGTCCTTGTCCTTTTCACAACGCTGAGGATCATAAGGGACGCTGGCATCATCGTGCTTGAAGGTAGGAATTGGCCTTGGAGACTTTCTTTCTCCCCACCCCCCCTCGTTGGTCCACCCATCTTCCATAGCTGTTTATCCAGTACAGTGTTACAGTCAGGCTGGAGTCTGTTCTGGAATCCACAGGGCAGGGTTAGCCTAGCTGAATGTCTTTGGAAATATGGGGAGAACATGCAGACTCTACAAAGAATGGTGGTGAAATTTGAATGCGCAACCCTGGAGGTGTGAGGCAGCAGTGCTATGCAGTGAGCTAACATACCAAACTTTAGTCCCCCTTAAATAGCTCTTATAATATTCTTAAGGTGGCAAACTGCTTTGCCTCGCCACCAAAAGCCATGATGTTCTCCCCCACCCCCAGGGGTCCCGCGGCACCTAGACGTGGGGCTGATCAGGGAGGCCTTGCAGGGCCTGGAATATGTGCACTCTGTGGAGGAGCTGAATGTGTGGGCGCTGACAACGGACAAGGCTGCAGCCCTGGTGCACTTGAGGCTCAGTAAGTCTTTCGCTCAGGGAAGACGGGCTGAAAGCTGATACAGGCCCCGTCCCTCTTTTCTGTGGTACTGCAATTGTGGTAAATAGGGTCTAATTAAAGGAAGTGTAAATAAACTCTTCATAATAGTGTGTGTTTCTTTTGTATTTTATAATTGGCAGAACATGTATGAAGCATTAAAAAAGCATCAGTTAGCTAAAAGGATGGGGCGTGATTCTTTTCTTTGTATGTCTGCAGCACCCTCTAGTGGCCTCAAGTGGGAGGAAGCGCAGATGCAGGCCAGACGCCTCTTGATCAACACCTACGGTTTCTATAAGTGCACGGTCCAGCTAGAGAGTCACCGGGCCAGCCCCCGCAGCACGTGCTCATGCTGTGCGCATTCCAGTGCCTGACAGAACCTCTCTCGCACCCAGAGCTTTTACCTCTGTTTTTAAATCTATGTCACAATGGTAAATTCTTCCGTATGCGACGGGGAGTTTTAATTCAGGGACAGCTGCTAAATATCATGCATATGTGTGTCTAACTTTTTAAAATAAGCAGGTGCCTTAACTTTAACCAGGTGGTGCAAAATGTTTTTTATACCTTGATCTTATTGTGTCTTACCGCCTTATATATTTTTTATGTTTCTTGTAGTTGCCAGCTGTCGAGTTAACTTTCTGTCACAAGCGAGATACGACTTCACTTTGTCTCCTTATCTATGCACTCGGACCCACTTCTGTGCTGTAATGAGTGTTTTCCGTGGTTCCGTCCCTCTGCCACATTGGTGGACGTGTGGCTACGGCACCCGGTCATCTCCGTACCAAGAGAAGCTCGAGGCCAAAAATGCCGGGACGTTATGATTAAGGGTGGCGTCATTTTCACGTTGTTTGCTGTCGACCTGTAAGAAAGGTGGACTGTGACATTCTTTCGCTAATAAGGTGAAGGACATGTTAAAGTGACATCTCATGTCGTTCAGCCTAGACTCTAGAGGAACGTGTTTCATGGATCCACAGCGGGTGACTGACTGCTGTCTTTAATACTACAGGCCCATTCATCTATGTGTGTATGCATATACTCTGACATGCCGGTCCGGTTCTCTGCTGCGCTAAGCTCTACCTGAAGCTCCCACCCATTTGCCATGGTGCTTTTGGGCCAAAGTCCGGACCTCTTTGGTGTCCCTGCTGAGTAACTCTGGAGCTCCTGTGGCATATTCACTCTAATGTCTGACCCTCCAGCATCTGCGGTGACTTGTTTTTTAAGCTGTTGCCTGGCCAGGTTAACACCATGTATGACTTATCTGAACACAAGTCTTGAATCTTCAGTATCCAATTGTCCATATATGTTCCAGTCAGTAGACAACTGTGTGATCAGCAGTGCTTAATAATTTTAGAATACCGGATAACGGTATGTTTTTTCTTTTTGTATAAGCTAGGTTTTGTTGTTCTTAAGATATTTTTCATAGGAATTCATAATCAGTGTGTTATTTTGTTTCAGTGATGATGTTCGTAAACCCCCCCCCCCGAGCTCCTGTGAAAGAGATCATGTCTTGTGCCCCTGATGCTGTTGGTGGGTGTTACCGTGGTGTTATATAAACAATGGGTGTGATCATCATCTTCATGATCATTCAGCGTTGTGGAAGATGCGAGACAAGGTATTTGTTCCAATTGAAATTAAACACATTTGACAACCAACAAATGAGACCATTTATTATCCTGAGGTGTGAAAGACCCAACAGGCAAGACATGCAACACAGGGAGTTTTAAGTAATAAAAAAAAAAAAAACATTTTTATTACCTTTATCTATAAAAACATAGCATAGATCATAACAAAAGGGTCCAACTCAAACCAAACCACAACTTAATATGTATAAAATTAACACAGCAAAGAAATCTAAAGGCGTGCAACTCATTCAGAAAACCATGCAGTCAACATATGACAATATGATAGCTGATAAACAATGAAGTGGCTAATTTAAACAAAGTCCTCTAAGTAAAATATAACTGAAAGAGAAATCAAAGAATTGAAAATTAAGTGGGAATACAGAATGTGTCCGCTACAGTACTTTGATAGCTGTGTGGCTGGCAAGGTAGCCATCACATTAGGTTTACAATGAATTTGTGGGTGTATTTTATATATTGTTTATAATGTTATGTCCTGACATGTATACTAGAAGCATAAAACCTCCAGAGTTGTGGGTTTGATCCCCAATCCCTGTTACTGTGTGTGGGGGTTCTCTGTTTTCTCTCACACTGAGTGTTTCGCCCATTTGAGAGATATTGGACATAAAGCAGCTTTTGAGGTGATTGACTCTGTTCCGGCATGCCAGCTGGTGATGGCGAGTTACCGCCGCTGTTCTTATTTTCTGCTTATTACTGACTGAAAGACAGCTGCCTTGCTTTAAACAGTCATTTGTCATATTTACTGTACCCAGTTTAAATAGCAATGATGCTAACATGAGACCCGTTTCCGCGTTTGGCCTGCTGTCCGTCATACCAGAGAGAGCCACTGTCTCTGTATACGGCAACATGATGGCGTTGGCACCGGCATGAGCAGTGGTAGATGAGCTGCGTCCAGACAGCATCAACAAGTCTCCCTTGAAATTCTGAATGAGTGACTCACCTGCTAACTTCTGCTATTTTGTGCCTTGAAATTATTTTATAGCCTGTGCAGAAGCTTGCACTTTGCTCAGGTAGTAAGAATGATACTTGCTTGGGTTTATGGCAGTCTGTGTAAAATCCCTGCCTTTGTAGGACTGTCCATGAAATCTGACGGTCCTTGACAGAAACTGTCGTTTTGAGTTTTCACTATGTGCCGCCTTGCTGTGGTCACCTTTTCCAAGGAGCACCTGGTCTCATTCACAAACACTGGTCCTACTCAATTGGGTTCAAATTAACTAGTCATTTTCTGAAACATGCATGATTGCAATTTTATTTAGTTCAGGATTATGTGGAATCTGGAGTGTATCTGATGCAGCACAGGGTACGAGGCAGGGGACACACCGGTTCCCCTAACTGCATTTGTCAACACAGGGAAGAGGTGAAAATCCCACACTTGTCAAGTCAGGGTGGAATTTGAACCCACAACCTTTGAAGTGTCATACCACCATGCGATTCATTGAACCATCCTTTTCCTGATCCATGAAAAAGGTTAAATAACCCACATATTCACATCACCGTTCCTGTAAGGTATTGAATCTGCAATAAAATCCCTGAAATTCTTGTCTGCTGTTTATGTTCTGTTCTGATATGCACAATAAAGCACTTAAAATGTATGGTCTGGGTGTGGCTGTTTCAAAAACTACATTTGTGAGGTCCTGGCAAATGCAAGGCAGGCTGTAAATTCACCAGATGTTGAGTAAGGGATATTAATAACCACTTTTGTCGATGGTGTACTCACCCAGAAAAATAAACACTGTATATCAGATTTGCATCCCAGGTGCTCTCTGGTGTGCTGATTCAGTGGGCCTTTTGGCCAGATTCCTTTTGGGTTGCTGCATGACTCAGCGCTGTATGTGGGCTGGGACCCTCACCCTGCTTCCTTGTTACTTCACAAAGGTGGTGAATGTGGATCACATGATCAGCTAAAGCCTTTATGCGCAGTGGCCTTTACAGTGGATGGTAAAATTGGGGCCATCATTGAGCTGACTGAGTGAGCTGATTTACGATTCAGCGCGTTGCTGGACTGCCGAAAATCAATTTGCTGTGTCGTGCAGCTTCGTTAGAATGTTTGCCATATATATATAGAACAGATTTGTCGTACTGTCGTGCATGTTTGTTATACAGTTAATTACTGCACAAATGTCACTTTCTCCAGCTTCTTGAGTTCCAATCAAGACAAAGAACCAAAGCACATAACCCTCTCATGCAGAAGCTGACAGTATGATTAATATTTCAAGACCTGTTGTGTGACGAACCTCCTGTCAGGCTATGAATCATTAGAGAAATCTGAGTGTTTGTAGCAGTGCAGTCTCTAGGAGTTTATGGCCATGTTTGCCTAAGGCACAGCAGAATAATCATTTTCTTACTGATATACCAATGCGTAACATCAAGGAAGATGTCTAATAATTTCTTTCAGATAAAAAGCCCTATCGTGCATTAAGACAAAGGCTGGATAAAGTTTGTGATCAGTGCAAGTTGTATCCCTACAGCGGGGGTCTGGGTTCAATACCTACTGTGTTACAGGTGAGTCTCCCAGAGGAGGAGAACCAGGTCACACCCTCTCCAGAGGACTGGGCAGCCTTCTCTATCTCATCACTGCTTCTAAACAGTAGGCTAATGACTGCTGTGCAAAGACTCCAGCATCTACACTTGATGTTTTCATATTGTCACTTAAACCCAGACAAGCGTTCCTTGGAAAAATCTTGTTGTCAATTGATGTTTTACGGATTGAAAGTAGAAAATTCAAGTGTGCCACCAGGTGTCGTCTTGAATCCCTTCCTGCTTCTCCGCAGAAACATCCAAAAGTTTACATTTTTTAAAAAAGAATTTAGTCTGACTGACATGAAAATATAGTTTTAAGTAGAAATGCATTTGGGGAGCACAGTGGCTCAGTGGTTAGTACTATTGCCTCACACCTCCAGACTTGGTGGTTAGAATCCTGCCTTCACTCTGTATGTGTGGAGTTTGCGTGTTCTCCCTGTGCTTCACAGGTTTCCTCCTGCGATCCAAAGATCTAGGCTAATTGGTTTCTATAAATTGTCCATTGTGATTGTGTTAGTCTTTATTGACAGGTCGACTGACACAACAGTTAGAGCCCTACCTTGTTACATCAACTTACAAACAACCCTGCAATAACGTGGGACAACGTGCGAGGAAAGAAAGTATCTCATCAATGAACATTTGAAAAAGAAAAAACACATATACAATTGTTCCAAAGATGTTTAATTCTTACCAACGTACACACTGACAGGGACATTTTGGCCACATTTTGCTGCCGTTTTGCAATTTCACTGCTCTCCCAGAATCCTTTTGGACCCGGAAGGCGAACTGAGCATGCTCAGACCCCACCAATGTAGCAGAAGCATTTCTGCACACTGGTAGTCAGAGAGCCTAGTCTGTGCAGAAATGATTCCGTTAGACTGATAGGCAGACCACTTATGCAGGAGCCCAGGGAACTGAAGGGGGGAGGGGCATGAGGGGGTCTTGGCAGGCCAGGCAAAGGCTCACTTGGTAAGATTCTTCACCTTCTCAAGTTCCTCCATTGGCTTCCACTGCTGGTTGATGGTGATGAGCTGTGGAAGTGGTCAAACGGAGAGAGCTGGTAGACACATTGATCGCATTTGAATGTTGTGTGAAATTCTGCCCTTTGTAACCATGGCTAAGGTAACGCGAGTCCCCCTTGGCTGGCACCTGTGTCCAGTAGATATCTCTAGGAATCTCTCTAGAATACAGCACTGTTAAGCTAATTCATCCATCTCTTTTCCATGTTCCATTGCGGTCCATGTACAGTGCACGTGATGTAAATTTCGTCATCAGGGGTGTCTGTGTGAACTGTATGCATGCAGCCCAGATTTTTTATCTAGTGGACATTTTGCACATTGTTTGTGCAGGTGCTAGGAATTAATTAATGCACTCCTGGGAGTTTCCAATGGATAGCAGCAGCAAATTTAAAAAAAAAAAAACAAATATCAATGGAAGAAAGAGTAGAAGAAGAGAGTATTCATCATGAGCAGCTATAAGAGGATGAGCAGAGGAACCCGCATATTTACACTCATCTCTCAAGAAGTGAGAACAGAAGCAAATGCACGCTGTTGAGTGCGTGGACCTTTGCGTCCATACAACATTTGTCAGCGTACGTGTAAATTCGCCATCAGTGGCAATGATACTCCACCACACCAGTAGAGGGCACATGTGTTGTCCTCACGGTCTGAATGAAGCTTTAGTGAGCTAAAATGAAGCTTAAGCAAAAGCGGAAGCACAATACCCACACCACGGTGATCGAGGGCGATCTGCCTTTGCTTCTTTTCTGTCTTCTTAAGAGACAAGTGTACAGTCACGTGAAAAAATTAGAACACCCCATGAAATATTTAGTTCTTTATTAAGAAAGATCAACATATCGATATTTGATCTCTTTTCAAATTATATGTATAAAGGTGATGTAATTGCATCACCTTTGCAAAAACAACAACAAACTCACTCATTTAACAAAAGAAATTAACAAGGATGCCAGTTCCTACTGAGGAAAAAATACACTCTATGCCCTAATAGCTAGTATTTCCCCCTTTGGCTGAAAAAACCTCAGTGAGACGTTTCCTATAACCATCTACCAGTCTCTGACTTTGACTGGAAGAACGTTTTCCTCACTCCTCAACACAGAATTCTTTCAGCTGTGTTATGTTTGATGGGTTTCTTGCATGCACAGCATCTCAATAGAATTAAGATCCGGGTTTTGTCTTGGCCAATTCAGAACTCTCCGTTTCTTACTTTTGAGCCATTCCTTGGTGGATTTACTGGAATATTTTGGGTCAATGTCATGTTGCATGGTCCACCTCCGCTTCAGCTTCAATTTATGGACAGATGGTCTCACATTTTCCTTAAGCACACTCTGATACAATGAAGAATTCATAGTGGATTCTATGACGGTGAGCTGGCCAGGCCCTGCTGCAGCAACGCAGCCCCAAACCATGACCTTTCCACCCCCATGCTTCACAGTCGATATGAGGTACTTTTGCTCAAATGCTATCTTTGGTTTACACCAAACATGTCCACTGTTAGTGTCTAAATAATTAAATATTATATTCATCTGTCCAAAGTACAGAAGTCCTGTTCTTCATCTTCTTTGTCCTCTGGCAAACTTCAGTCTTGCCCTAATGTTTTTTTTGACAGCAAAGATTTCCTCCTTGCACACCTCCCAAGAAGATTAAACTTGTGCCGTCTCTTTCTGATTGATAGTAGATGTGTGTACTTTGCCTTCAACTGTGGCAAGAGATTTCTGTAGGTCCTATGATGACATTTTAGAATTGTTGGAGACTTTTTTAAGCATCTTGTGATCTGTTCTTGGGCCGAACTTGCTAGGACGGCCTGACCTGGCCATGGTGACAATTGTTTTAAATGTTCTCCACTTGTAAGTTATTTTCTGGACAGTGGAATGGCTGATTTCAAATTCTTTTGAGATCTTTTAATATCACTTCCCAGACTCATATGCATCTGAAATCTTCTTTCTGAAGGCCTCAGCGAGCTGTTTGGATCTCACCATGGTGATACCACTCACTTCAACAATCAAGAACAAACCAAACTAAATGTCTGAGGTTTAAATAAGACAGGCTCCTCCAAAATGTTCTCTAATGATGTTCTAATCATTTGCACCTGATGTGGTGCACTGGAATCTAATTTTAGGCATTTTAAATAGTAATAAATGTGGGGGTGTCCTAACTTTTTCCTCACAAGAAATTGCCTTTTGATTAATTACAATTTTCTAAAAAAATTTTAAAAGGCATTTCTTCAGTTTTATTTGTTTAGTTATATTACCTTAATCGCTCAATATTGTTGAGATGAAGATCAAATGTCCATATGTTTAACTATGTTAAAAAAGACAGGATTTTATAGTGGGTCCTCATTTTCTCACATGACAGCAAATTTGCGGGTTCCTCCGCTCATCCTCATATTGCTGCTCATGACGAATACGCTCTTCTTCTACTCTTTCTTCCCTTGACATCTGTTTTTTTAATGGGGGGGTCATGGTCTGTCATGGTTTGTCATGGTCAACCATGCGTGGACCATGACAGAACACAGAAAAAGTTAGTCTGAACAAGGCTTTATCTGGAAAAGCACTGGTGAAGAAAATCACAGGGGAATACCTTCTGGGGCTTCGAAGGATCCAGTTTCTCCCATGGCTCTGGGTTTTTGGTCTTATTAAGGCTACAGAAACATTGAAAAAGAACAGTTACTCTCAGTTCTCCTCAAGCCGGGCAAGAAGAGCTTACTTATCTAATGAAAATGCATTACATAAACTGTGATCCTCCAGCCCCCTGACAGAAGCTGATAAGCGAACAAGTACTAGATTAAGACATGTTGCTCTACTAAAATATATAAACAGACTATCTTCTGAGCCTTATGAGAGCAGCAGCACTGAAGCTGGACAGTAACACAGTGTAAACACAAACGAGAACAGAACACACACTGAGAACACTGAGAGAAAAAAGTGATGATGCTTACATTACATCTGGTTTGGTCAGTAAGAAATAAATGGAGGCAGAGGTAGCTCCAACAGACGCAAATGCCACAAAGGCGATCAGAGGAATGAGCTGGAAGACCAAGATTCATTTCAGTGACGGCAGCAGATACTTGCATGAACGACACGATTCCCATCCATGAGCATGCCTCCACAACATTCCCCCAAGCGCTGGACCAGAGCAAGCTGACTTACTTCCTTATTTTTCCTCAGCATTTGAAAAAATCCAGACATTGTTAGAAATTTTCTGAAACCTGTAAAAAATTAACTGGTCATTCCTGTTGTCTAAAATTGTACGACTCGATAAATTATTCTATGCCATACGTGACATATAAATGTCCGAACTAGAGAAACCAGGCCTGCACCTTTACACCTATGAAAGAATCCTGAAAAACACAGCAACAAGTTTACCTAAAATGAGTCCTGTCTGTTTTTCTTCCTTCTCATGCTCATCAATCTCCAACCTCGAAGAAGTGAACTCAGAGATCAGCGCGTGACAGGCGCAGTATAAGTCAGAGTCGAAGGAGGGGCCTGAGGCTTTGGCACGTGGAGCATCACGCCCTGTTCTGGGCTATCGGAGGGAATAAAACCGGTCAAACATGGACTGATTCATTTTTCAGTATGTCACACATGACCTTTAGTGTTGCCCAGCATACCTGGACCGCGGAAAAATATATTAATCCTAGCAGCATGCATTTCAAATGATTTATTCTGCAGTGGCCCGATCAACGTTTGCAAAATTGATGGTCTGTCATTCTATACAAAATATATGAATGAATTACTGTATTCAGAATCAGAATCAGAATCAGAATATCTTTATTGTCATTGTAATGAGTACAACGAAATTAAGTGCAGTCCCTGTG
>JAACJT020002398.1:2195-12195 GCA_009936485.2 Gymnarchus niloticus
TCTGAGAGGCCTGGGTGGAGGGAGCCGGTCTACAGAGATGATCTGAGAGGCCTGGGTGGAGGGAGCCGGTCTACAGAGATGATCTGAGAGGCCTGGGTGGAGGGAGCCGGTCTACAGAAAGCATCTGAATGATTCTTTTCCACAAATGTTCTGAAATTTCGAATCCTCATTATGTGTTTACAAAGCACGTAAAAAAAGATAGTTACACATATAAAAACACAACATACCACTCAGAGGAAAATGAACAAAAGTCTTTAAATTATGATTAAATGTATTTAACAAGGTTTTATTATTCCAGAACGAAGGCACAGTGAAAACAGAGACAACATAAAAGTCAAATCTGTCCTGACATTACGTTGCACAGTCACATGATCCAGCCGCCCCCAAGCCAGATCAACCGCTGTTTGCCCGCCGCATCCGCCTGACAGGTGAGACACTCGTGAGAGCCTCCAAAGACGGCTGACACGAGATGGATCCTGACCTTTCGCCGTGCCCTCGCTGTTGGTCCTGACAAACGCTGTTCCAAACGTGCCCAGGTGTATCAGCACGAAAGGTCAGGCTGGAGCTCATGTCCCGATTCCCTCCACCTCGTTGCCGTCAGACTGGAGCCGAAATCAAATCCGCACACGCGCACGGCAGCACCCAACTGAATATAAGAAGCTCAGTTGTCATTCGGCAAAGTGGGTCTTAATTATGGTACTGGAGTTTAACAGGACCCTCCATCCTTGGGTGGAGTCAATAACTTCCTGACTGATAAGACTGAAGCATGCAGCTGATAAGAACAGTCAATGTTTGAAAACAGAATCACGGGGGACACAGAAAATAAGACCGAAGAGGAGTAAGATGAAAGCGAAAAAACGGGAACGGTCAACCCAGGCAGCGACAGAGAGATCACCTTTCGATTACCGCTGGATCGCTAGGCAACCAGTGACCGCGAGGGATGCTATACACAGGGAGACATTCCCACAGATGCTGACTGAGGTCCTTCTGGCTTGTGAATGTTACTCACTAACAGTGATGACATCACAAAGGAGGAGTCGACCAGTTGTAGGTGGGTGGAGTTTGTGGCATGGCTATGAACAAAGAGAGGCACGGACCCGTGCCGATGGCAAAAACGCGGGATGGAGAGAGAGCGTGAACGAAAAGACTCGGTGGACAACACTGCTTTCGGGATGAGTCTGCGATCGCCGGACACAGCGAGTCACCGGCATGGTTCTCTTCCAGAGGACTATCCGCACGGTCTACCGTGAAACACGCTCAACCGACCCCACCCCGTCGTGTCGCACAGCACGCCGCTGAGACGGTGACACCACGCCATATTGACGCCATTTGTAACTGCGGTCGTTTTTCCCTGGGCAGGATGGTGACAGCGACACTGGGATTAAGGGGTGCGTTTCACGCCCCCGGTGGCCTAGCATGTCTGAGCCAACGCCGAGTGACACCAAGACACCCTGGCAGACACGTCTTGGCACCGCAAAGATCCCAGCTGTGCATTTACATACGTGATGACCCAGATTAGCATTAGCACCTGACTGGAGCAGCTCGGCTACAGCCAGCCAGCCAGCCAGCCCCCACACCTCCTCACCCTGCTTCACCCGTACACAGTGCTGCTTTTATTACTGTTCACTTTTTCCCCCAACTCTGAGTGCAGTTTTGATAAATCAATGGTGATTAAGTTTCTGTCTCAAAGGTTCAACAGCAGCAACCTGTTCTTAGTCGGAAACCAATGCCGGCTCCACTGCCACCATCCTGTGTCCCTGACCTTCCCTTCTGCGATCTGTCACCTGTTTCCCATACAGCTTCCAACCCACGTCCCAGATCCTCCGGTAAATTCCACTATTCACGACAACTACCTAAGCTACCCCCAACCCCCTCCAAACTACAGGGGCAGGTTCTCGTTTTCACGTTCCTTCTTCATTTACCCTCGGCGGTTTAGTGCAGACGCTTAAATTCCTCCCCAGCCAGCTCAAAAACACGATATTCTCCGCATCGGCAATGAAGAGCGGGACCGTGTCATTCAGGCTGACCACGCCATTATGGTGCCCGTGCTCCAATCGCCGATATTTGATACTCTTCCCCCCGGCTCGTGTACCAGGCTTGCATTTCTGGGTTGGGCCAGTCAAGGCTGAACTGAGGGAGGTGTCAGCGTCTGATTTGAGTGACGGTGCAGTCGAGAGTGATCTCACGGGAGAAATATGTGCGGCGTGGCCGAGCACGGCCCAGGCCATCGGGACTGACGGGGTTCAGGCTGTTTTTATCCCGTGATCATACAGTAACATGACGAGGATGACACCGATTCAAATTATGGAAATCGCAACAAACAGCCTACAGTCCCAAGCTAACATGTACCGGGCCTGATCTGTATCAGGTCGGACCCTCATTATTTCGTGTGATAAATGGAATCACACAAATCTCCCCAGTCTTTAAACAAACATCAAATGCAAAAGTCCATCATTATGTAAGCAATACTGTAATTTTTTGGTATAGCCTCATAAAAACTACAATTGCATGTTGTTTAAAACCATAAATCCTGGTCTGGACTGTGCTGGAGTCATTGGGTTAGGGTCATAGACACTGATGTGGGTCCTGAATCTGAAATCTCTAGTTCTTGTAGTAAAATCAGACCTTCTAGGTGGGCATACAGGATGCAGGGACCCACCAAACCCCATCGAGAGGCGTTCAGCACCGCGTCAATGGGCAGCGCCCGCATCCTCCCCACGTGGAGCTATGGAGCATTCGAGACGTGGCAGGCGGAAGCTGATTACCGCAGGCAGAGGGCAGAGCCACCTCCCCTAGCACCGCTTAAAGGGGAACCGTGGGCAGACAGAAACGGGAAGGGAAGTGAGTCACGACCGACACCCCTCTCTAAGCACCTCCTCCTCTGACTGATTGGCCACGTGCCTTCACCATCCCCCCCCCCCCCGCACACTTCCCCTCTTTTCCTCCTATCATTGAATTAAGACACTCCATCCAGGGTTCCCCCCCCCCCACAGTCCAGCCTCCAGCAGCGTCCGTCTCGTGTCGCTCAAGTAAAGGCCGGTCTTGTGCTGTTGTAGTGAAAGCAGACCTTGTTCTTGTCGTAGCGAGTCTCGTGTCGCACCATGTCTTTGGGCCACAAAGAAGCCCCAGTCTCTGTGGTTGCGCTGAGACCATCTTGTGAAATACCACAAGTTTATCGGTGGTAACAAAACCTCCGCTATCCTCCCCCTGCCAAGTTAACCGGCTGTAGCGCGAGTCCACTTTCCAGGGGATCTCGATGTACGAGAAAAGGCCACACTGCATTTTCACTGCCTGCATACAGCCAGAGACAGAATTACAGAGTACAGAATGACTGGACGGCAGGAATGTTAGGAGCCGGGTCTGTTATGGGCTGTAATTCCCCCACTTTGACCTCTCTCTCCCAAAAGTAACACCCAAACAGACAGAAATGATGACACACGCTGATGTTACACCAGCCTCAAAAAGGTTTGGGATGCCATTTGACAGTGAAAACACAGAGATAAGCACATCAAAACCATCGTGAGCCAAACCAACCAAAGCTTATTAGACTGACAACAGAACAGCTATTTCACAGAAATATGACCTCTCTCTACAGCTCTGTGAGTTCACCTCAAGGCAAAGGAGGGACGGTCACACCGATTGCATGAGTGCAGCATAACTGACTAATTGCTTTTGACTGCAGCTTAATTACATAAACATCATGTAGCTTTACAAAATGTATTCGTTACTTTAGAAATAAACCCCATGCAATAGCTGCAATCTCAGCTTACAGAAAAACCCGTGTGTAATTAACCTTAATTCCCCTGCAGCAGAGCGGCATTACCAGTGAATACATTACATGGCTAAATCAGTTAATTTGATCAGTTGTACTCATTTTTAAGTGGTTCCAGGGAAATAATTAAGGCCAATGTGCTTCCGTCCTCTGCACATTGCCTCGACACCACAAAGCTGTCAATGGAGGGCTGCTAGCGTGGTCCGATTCTGGGCGTGACTAAATCGAAATGAGCACCCACAGTTCTGAGCGAGCAGTTAGGATTCCACATTTAAGGGCCCAGTGAAGTCGTTTAGCCTGCTTATGCTTGGGTTGAGCCTCCCTAGACATGTGTCTGTGCCTTTAAGAACAGGCCACACGTTCTATGACTGACTTTGATGAGTCCACGCACACACTGTAGGTCAGAGTGAATGAAAACACAGGTACTATTAGTGCTACAGATGTCAGGTGGGCCACATGCCTATCTGTGGGGCACGGGGGGGAGGCCGGATTGCTCACCTGCTCCTGAAAGTCCGGTCCGGGCAGCTGGTATAGTTTGTCCTGGTCCTCCAAATTGTGGTGATGATGGTGGTTATTGTTCTTCTGGGCCTCCATGGCAACATACCAGGCTTTTCCACTCCTGCCAGGGAGACATGACAGAATTCGCCTTAGATTGGGCCGACGCCGTTCCGGGACGTCCCACATGGGTGACGAGGCACCAGCCCCGTTGGGAGAGGTGTCACCTACTGAGACTCGTCCCACGAGTTAACTCCGCAACCGTGGGTCAGGACGGGAATCAGTAACCCGCATGCCCGTGGGGTGAGCCGGGTTCTAGCAGAACACTACTGCCCGGCGCCAGACGACGAGACCTTTGAGACGATATGAGATACAGACGCAGGGAAATGTGGTTCTGTTACAATCTGGGCCAGCAGGTCCCGATCCAGCTGAAACCCGAGTTGCCCCACATCACACCAGTCAGACAAAGCGTGCTCACATGTTGGAGAGGCATATCTCTCTCTCTCTCACACACACACACACACACACACACACACACACACACACACACACACACACAGCGATGCTCAGGAGAATCCTGCCAGAAAACATTTACAAAAGACACACAGTCTGCACAGTGTCATTGACTAATGCATATTCAGGTAATTGTGAAATGAATATCTTTTTTTTTTTTCATTATTTCTGCAGTGTAACCACCTTCGCTGATTCCTTATGCTCAGGCAAGCAGCGTGCATTTTGGACGCATAAGCAAAATGTAGATCAAGCGAACAAAAGCTGCATCGAAGTCTTAATAAATCTGATGACTTTGCAGGCCTGTCTGACGCAGACAGAGATACGGTCATTTTTTTCCCCCCCTTTTCCTTTTTTTTTTTTTTTTTTTGATGAACCAGTGAAAATGGGAGACCGTGACATCGAACCGCTCGAACCGGATTTTGAACGCGTCGCCCCTTGGATCAAGGCGCGTGCACACGGGGGGTGGGGGGAGAGACGTAAACCATTTTTACAAAACTTGATAGAAATTACCTACCACAGCTAAGAAGGGAGGGGTGGCTTGGACAAAATCACTCCGGGGTGTGGGGGGAGTCAATTTAAACGACACGCTTTAGTTAGTAACGTCACGGCTTTTCCTTTATAGTGAGGAGGACAGGAAGCAGCTAAGGAGAAAAAGATTTTTATCGTAATGTACTTCGGGCTGTTTATACAGGCAGGAGTAAGTGGGATTCCCAGTGGTAGACGGAGCCTTGTACACTGGGTTCGATGTTGAAGGATATTCATCACACCAACACCACGCAGGAGGTTTATGGGGGGGGGGGGGGCACAGAGAGTGTGGTCTGGGTGGGATTCGCCCTGCGACCGAAGGGCAGAGTAAACCAGTCAATTTGTGGCCCACTGTGGAGCCCGGTTCCCTGATAACGAGGACAGACCCAGCGAGAGCGGTCTGCGATGGAGGTGACACATGTCCCAGCAGTAAACGTGGCTGGCTACTCACAGCGAGACCTTGCCACAAACAGTGTCACTTGCAGCCTCGGGCGTGGCAAGGCCCGACCACCCTCCACCACGGTGAGGTGAGGTTGCCCCTGGATGGGTCTACGTGAAATGACAAATCGCCGATGCAGCATCCCACCCTAATGCAATATTACCCCCATGCAAATCAGGCAAAAATGGGGTTGGGGGGCACTGAGGCAGCAGGGGGAAGGGAGGGCTTACAGGAAGGATACTCTGAGCGGGACAGCTGGATGGATTAACGGAGCCGGCCCTGATTACCAAACCACAGCCTCTTCTGACCAGCCAGTCTGACCTCATACACGCATGCTGACAGACACGTGTACACCAGTGCACGTACGTGTATTAGACGCTGTGGCTTTGCGTGTCACAGGCCACTTTTCCAGAAACAATTCAGCAAAGCACGGCACGTGTCAAGTGGTCCGACCCGCCTCAGCCCGGCTCGCCGTCCCCGTAACCCCCACCCACCAGACATGCAAAACTGCAACACTGCAAACCTGCTCATCAAACGGATGTCAAGTTAGACTGCATATCGCAAAAGACCCTTTCAAGTGGAGACCCAAAAAAACTATGTCGAACTAGCAGGAGATCTGAGTGCTCGGCGTGCCGTATCCTCGTGCCCGCTCACATGGATGGGGAGCAGAACGCGGCAGTTCGTCCCACGCCACACACACCGCCACACGTTCTCTGGGGACCAGCAATGTGTACCTCCATATCAAAACACACGGCTAACCCCCGCCCTCTCCCTACGAACAGTCCACACGCAGGTTACCTCTGGGAACTACAGCTTCCCCCGGCAGCCCACTGACATACCATCATATAAACGGGCAACTGTATATTGCCTGAAGTGTGCCTGTACCCTGCGACACACTGGCATCCGAGGTGCGCCCCAGACCCGTGCCCTAAGCAGATGGACAAATGAAGCTTCAAGCTATCCATGGGGGCGGCATGGGGGGGGACATCTTATTTTTTAAAAGACCATCGATGTGGAGAGGAAATGAATCCCACCATCCAACTGAAATGACGGCCTACCGTTACGTACGGAGCCTGGCCTGTCTGTCGGGATGTCTGCGTACCCCTTCGGACGTGTCAGAATAATTGTGGAATGCAGCTCTCATTTCAGCTCGCACCTGTGATCATGGGCTTTCCTGCACTTACCACACAGTCAGACTATAAATCTGTTAGGATCTATAAATCTGAGCGGTCTGTCGACATAACAGTAGCTCACAAAACTTAGGAAAAAATAAACCCTTAATTGGTGGTACGACTGCTTCGTACTGATTCAAAAAGGCCTCTGGATGTTTCCATGAGGATGCTGTACCATGCTGACACAGCCCATCAAGAGGCTTCGCTGGGGGTTACAAATGCCAAACCGATGGCCAAGCTAATCTCACAGATGTTCAACAGGACTGACCGCTGGTGAATATGCGAGCTGAAGCCAGTCATACTCCACAAAGCATTTGTGCACAGTCCTAGTATTAGGGCAAAGGGGGAAGGATCCTGCTGGAACCAACCTGTGGCATCAAGTTACAGTCATCATGCAGGGGTGGACCTGGATCACCAGGATGGACAAGCTGTCCGGAGCATTCAGATCTCCTGCTTCTGGTTACCATCTTCCGGTCCTTATCTGAACCTTTACAGGGAGGAGCCAAATGTTCTACCAGAGCACGGTCACGTTTTCGCTCATAGATGTATAATGTTCAGTTATGTATTTGTCATGTTTACACTCAACCAGTTTATTGACGTCGATGCACACATCAAAGCTTTTGGGTTATGCACACGTACAAAACGCCTTCACATTGTTATCTAAATGTGACTTTTCATACGTAGTATGATTTCATGGATTCTATATACGTAATGCAATAACTATTCATTTGAAAAATGGAGAGTCGCGGTTAGCCCGCTTCACAGAAGCCAACACTACCACAAATGTAAACACACACCAAACCTAAAAGCTTTCATAAGCCTTATACGGCGGAAAATAACTGTCCAGACTGCACAAAGCAGGTAATTCACTGAAAATCGAATTTGCATTTTTTTAAAAAAAAAAAAAAAAACCCTCGCCTTTACGACTGTGGTTTGTGGGTGAGCGAAAACGTGGCCACGCCGCGGTGAAGGCAGACAGCGTGCACTGACGTTAGCGGGGAGAATCATCCGGAGAGTGACGTTCACTCCTCCCGGGTTATTACGCCTCACCAGCCGCAACAATCTACCGCTCTCTGGTCACCCAAGCCGCTTCTACAAACGGAAGGTACTTAAGTTACTTTCCCTACTTAAGCTCGACGCCCACCACCGGCACACGGAAAAATAAGTGCGCGCGCGTGCTTTTTTTTTTTCTTTCTCTTTCTTTCTTTCTCTAAATGCCACGCGCGCAGAATTCTTAGAAGTGGCCCGTGGCTGCGGTGCCTGCGGATGACACGCTGCAGTCGCATGAGCTGAGCAGCAGGGCCTGAATGGAACACGCCGCTCACCGCGAGCTCAAATGCAGCTGCGTAGCTACGGCTTTGGGGTCCGAGGGATATATACATAGAGCATATATATAAAATACACCTCATAGGATATATACCTTAAACACAGCGAATGTAGCTTATATGATTTACAGTATCCTTATCTGCCCATCAAACTACGTTGCAGAAAGCGAAAACCAAAGTGAAACCTATGGTCTACCCTCAAACACGCATCTCCTACACTGGTCTGGAGGCCACTGTGAAACAAGAGAGCTTTTATCAGCCCAAATGTTTTTTTTTTTTTTTTGTTTGTTTTTTTTAAAGAGACATCCACCTATCTATCTCCCGAATTCTTATCCCAAGCAGCACAGGACCTGATGCTGGGTCACACACGCTACAGGCGATTTAGAAAGAGATAAATTAAAAACACGATCGCCTGCCAGCTTCCTTGCCGTGGAAGGCGGAACAGGGGGCCAGCCTCGCGGTGCCTTCCTGGATCATGCAAACATGGTTAGAGTTACTCATGTTTAGGCAGGTTTCAGCCTGTGATCTCTGATGTTATTAATGCATGAGTGAAGGGTCATTAACACCTGTACATCAGAGATGAAATTTTATAAAGGCCAATAGATCTGCTTTAATCTGCTTAACCGAGCTGACCTCTGCCGAGTTGGGTGTGAGGGGGTCAGGGGAGCAGCCCGCTCTGCTATGTGTAACAAACACAACAAATACGACATTAAGCTGGGGAAAAAAAATACGTGATAAACTGGCATTTGCTGAAGGGAAATGCTCACATAAGGAGGAAGGTCTCACAGAAGGTCTGGACCAGCGACCCTGTGTGTGTGTGTGTGTGTGTGTGTGTGTGTACATGGGCTCACAGAGGTGTAGTGGAGTGTATGTGAGACCGAGCACGTCTCGAAAATCAGTCCCATCTCCTCAGCCTGCCATTGTCTGACATTAATCCAGCTTCAGATTTCGGTACGGCTGCCGCAAACTAATCTGAGGTTACACAAGACGACCACCCCCCCAGCAGTCGGTATGGCCTGCTACTCACCAGTATCCAGATTGAGATGCAGACCAGCTGCCTGAGTCATCACTTCCTGCCACAGCTGGTACAGCGCCAGGGGAGAATTGGATAGTACCAGACTTGGACCAACACGTTTGGTCGCCCGACAGAGACAGCAAAGTGTGGTTCTCAACACTGCCCAACCACCGAACGAGGTGCCCACCTGTCCCCAACTCTAAAACCATGCCGCCCTGCAGGGGACGTGGTGACCGAAACTCTCTCAAGAGTGACAGACAAATGTCAATCATGGGCGAAACCTCTTGCATGATCTAGCACATTAAAGTAACAGCATGGTGGTGAGATTGTGAAGGGCATGGCAGAGGGGAAATAAACCCGGACCGCTCAGTCAGAAAGACACCCTTTCTGAAACCTGCATGGCAGAGTGTGCGGCTGCCAGACTGCCCCCTAGAGGTCAGCCTGGCCTCAGAGTCTCTGCTTTAAAAAAAAAAATATGCAACAGCAGGGACTGAGAGGCAGAGGCACGAGGGCTACCTCTGGGGGGGTACAGGCAAGGGGCTGTTTTTTTTTTCCATTTTAATTACAGATTCTTTGCCTATCGCTAAGCTTTATCCAACACTTGCGCTCCTGTGGAACTCTGCATTAATTGTGCACAACCTCCCTAAATCACGTTCCCCCGCCACAACCGCCACCCACATCCAGTGTCGCCCCCCCCCCCCCCCGCGGCCCCACGCAGCCAACGGAAACACCAACCCCACAGCC
>JAACJT020002399.1:0-12194 GCA_009936485.2 Gymnarchus niloticus
TGACACAGGGACTGCACTTAATTTCGTTGTACCCGTTACAATGACAATAAAGATATTCTGATTCTGATTCTGAGATGACTGTAATTCTTTCCTATGCTGTGACAAAATACCTTCTGCTTGTACTCATTTTTTTTCCAATTTGCTGTGTCCCGTAATGAGAAAGCAGCTTACATTTTGTGCTGGTATTCAGAACTGTATAAATGAGTCCAAACGGCCAGAGAGGGATCTGAATCACATTGGTTGTTCATCTGACCGCGCCATCACTGCATGCCAAAACAGAATGGAAATAGGCAAGCAGGGTTGTAGATTCAGGCGGCAGGGTGTAGATTCCGTTCTCCACAAGCTTGACGGTGTGCCTAACCTGCGCAGCTCGCCCGGTGCCATGCGGCATGCTGGAGTCAACACATTTCGGCTGCCCAGCGCAGGATCCCAGTGACCCCATTTTGCACACCCCAGAGGGCCGAGGGCCAGCAAAAACTCAACGCAAACATTTGGCAACTGATTCACTTTTAATTTCCCCAGCTCGTGCAGCTGTCAGCTCCATCCATAACAACAGCTGTAAACGGGCCGGCGGGCTAGAGCCCCCTAAAGCCCCAACGCTGTCCTTCGCCATTTCAGATGGAATTACATTGGTAAGAGGCTGATGGTGACCCCGCTGGTGCCCACCCCCCCGCAGGGTATCTGGATCCATGCACATCTTGGAAGCCGAACCCCTTCAGCCCTCCGATGAAGAGGAAGGGAGGAAAAAAAGAAACTGAGGAACAGCAAAGCGATGCCAGATGGGATCGTTTTGCTGCGATTGATGGGGGGGGGGCGGGTTCTGTTTGTCAAGCTCCTCCATTTCTTCAAGACAAATGCATCACAGGTGGGGGTACAGGGGGCAGGTGCCACCTGTCAGCGTGGGCAGCCCCCAGGCCCACATAAATGATTCAGAGCCAGGACGTGTCGTCCAATCCTCTCCACTAACGCCTCTGGCTTTAAGGGTCCAGTCCGACAAGATCCATGATGCATGGAGCAGTGGAGCACCAAGTCACAAACTTTAATCCAGTTCAGTTAATTTATAAAGTGCCTTTCATGACACACTTGCCCCAAGGCACATAAATTTATAACATGCTAGCTGGTCAAACTCACCCAAACCACGTATACATGTATGTAATGTCTCATCGGGGAGACCCCCACCCCAGCTCCGAAGTCTACCGGCAAAGAATGATACATGCCTCTGACAGCTTCTCCCCAAACAGCTAAGGTTACTTTATCAGACACTGTCATGCTCTTCGTACATGGGGTGAGCAGGGTTAGCTCTACATGAAACCAAACCGTGTCTGTTTCCTGAGAGCCCGTCAGACCAGGAGGGCCCATTCTCTCCCGACGTATTTATCAGCATGCCATGTTACAGAAAGTGCAGCTTTTGACCCTAAAATATCACACGTCATTTTTTGTTTCTGCTTGATGCAACATCATTTCAGGTTCTATTACCTTTTGCCCTGGTTTGTGTCCAACACGGTGTCATTAAAAAAAAAAAGAGAACGATCATCTGAACAAAGTCAGAAGCGTGAGGCAATGAATCGCACAGCAGGTGGGCTGTTTACAAACAGATACAAATAATGCCTGGGCAGCTTCTAGCAAAACTTTACGAAAATGACACAGACCGTAAAGGCACGTAAACAACATTGAGCTGGTCCATCAAACTGCCCTTCAAAGAAAGGCAGGTCTTTTGCACCCTCTTGTGGGGAAAAATTACCATGAAAAACTGAAACAAATTATTATAATTCTCAGCAACCCCGTGCTGGATTAGCAATTGAACAATGAATGAATGAATGAATGAATGATAGATAGATAGATAGATAGATAGATAGATAGATAGATAGATAGATTCTGGAGCTTAGTTGAGAGTGCTTAGTTTGTTGAACTAGGTTATTTGGTTTGCTCTTGATAAACCAGTAACCCCACAAAAACTGAGGTGCTTTGCCACCTGAACATTGTGCATTTCTGCAATATGTCAGCAACATTAACTTGTTACCTGGCACTCTGAAAACAGGTCGCTGAAATGTATAACAACAAAACGAAGGAGATTCCCAAATTCCCTGGGATAGCAAATTCTCTGGAAGAGCATGGTTTGCTTAATCACAGAGGAAGGATGTGGGATTTGTACCATACTGACTGGGAGCAGACCCAGCGAGAGATTACTACCAGGTCACTGACACCTATGACAGAACAGCTGAACTCTGTCTCTGTGTCTGTCAGTATTCAGAATTCTGATGTGGCTACTTAGCCTGAACGGTGAGTAGAAAACGGAGAGCATCATGACGCCTGCTGAAGGTTATAATGAAGCTTTCAAGTGCTGAAACAAAAATGGCATGGTGGTTGGTGACGACTGAGCTAGAATGCTTGGGTCTGAACTCTAAGGATAGCATTTGGCAAAGATCCACAATAGTGTATCCCACGACAGTATGTATTCTGTTAACTGAAAGAGGCACTGCAGCAGTGCAATAAAGATTGACAGTCACCTTTTGATTGGATTACAATCCAATTTAAGCGCCACGCAGTCCTTAAATTCAGCTGAGAAGCTTGGGAAGTAGCGAACTGCCACATGTAAGAAGCTTCCAAACATTTTGAAAGCACCGGGAACACCTCTGATAGGAACAATGAGCAAACTTTCTGAAAAGCCAGCTTGTAAAGATGGTTAAGTTATGCCCAAAAACCCACCGTAAAAATCATCCAAAAAAAAAAACTAATGCTGAGGTGTCCAGGTTACATCAGCTAACAACTGGTGTGCCTCAGGGTTCAGTCCTTGGTCCGATTCTCTTTTCTCTGTATACCTGCTCTCTGGCTCCACCTGGCCTTCCCTCCAGAAGAATGGAATGCAGAGAAATGCAGCAGCATGTCTGGTATTCAAACGTTTGTCCTCGTCTGTCTCCACTGCCTCCCTATTGGAGCTTTCATAAAGTTCCGCACATTAATGTTGGCCTTCAGAACCATCAAGAGACTGCCAGCCAGCTTCATAGAGTCTCTCCTGAAGACCTACACTCCGTCTCACCCTCTACGCTCAGCAAATCAGCTCTGCCTGGTCATCCCATCGGCACATGAGACATCTCACTGCAGATGATTCTCGTGTGCAGTCCCCTAATGGTGGAACAAGCTGGCCATTTCATTAGAAAAGACACAGCCCTAGGTTGACTCAATAGTTTTCGCAATTTTTGGCTCCGTAGAAAGCGTTATTCCAATCAGAAAAGCAGCGGGGAAAAGAAACTTTTTCTATAGCCTATGCCTGTCATATTTTCATTCAAAGCTTCTATTAATTATACACTTTGCTATGTAAATTAACCAGCTAATTATGCTTGCTGTTATTTGGGAACAAAAGAACATCTAAGGACCCATTAACAATTCACTGCAGGCCATTAGAACGTTCCATGAATAATGTACAGGTGGTTGGCGTCCTGTGAATATTTTTCTTCCTTCAACTAGTTGTTTTATTCCGCTTCTATGGAGAAACATCTTGACCTAAACACGTAACCTGAGCCATGAATGACTAAGAAAAACCCTGGCGAATCTGTCGATCCATTAGTCTGGTTTGTCCTTGATGAATATGACAACCGGTTATGAAATCACTCTTACCGGTTTACTGTACTATAAGGAAGCAGAGATACAGGCATCTGGAGGTAGGAAGATGGACATGAAGCGTGGAGGTTCCCAAACGGCATCATGTTTATCTGCGTGTTTTCACCTTAATAAGCCAAAATTGTCATTTCCTGTTTTTTCAGTGAAACTGGTTTCACGGGTATTTGAGGACTGAAAGCATCCTTATGTAGCGCTGTAGTGTGGTCTAAGTAGGAAGAACAGGTGGAAAGCGTATTAACTATAGTAAATATGACTTCATGATTGTGTGCGTGTCTGTGCCCTGCCACGCACTGGCATCCCAGCCTGGGTGTACTTCTGCCTTGTCGACACTCCGTGCCGCTCTCCTGCCAGCTTGACCAGGATGCGAGTTTAGAAGATGGATGGAGGTTGGATGAGTGAGAAGGGTGTGGATGCTTACGAGGGCGGAGAAAAGTCAGGCATGCTGGGGGTAGCAAAACAAAAACGCCAAACTGTGACTACTTATAGGGATAATCAACACATATATGACTTTCGTTGTCACGGCTCACATGCAACCCAAGCTGTTCTCATGGTCAAGGAGTAAAAAAGAAAACAACGCATCCAACACTCTAGAGGCGAGCGGCAGATGAAACTAACCAGCAAGGGGTGTTTGTTTGAAATTAGAGTCACTGTAAAATTAAGGCTCTTTACAGCCTGTGGCTCTTTGGTCACATGGTCAAATTCGTTGACCAATGCCTGTGTTGCTTACATTGCTGCTGGGTGGTAGTGAGGAGCTCTGTCAGGACCTGTCTGCCCTAAAGTGGGACGGCGATATCGGCACTCTGTTAATCTTCTGCATGACGGCAGGATGATCGTGTGACCGGCTTCCTCGCAAAAATTCAGTACATCAGCTCGCCAGCACCCCCCCAACATGACCCCATGTCGATGCCACCTGGATGCAATGGGCAGAAAGGTATGACATGGCACAATCCGGGCAGCTGTAGCCCGTGGCGAGCGCCGGCAGGTTGATACCGAAAATGGGAAGGTAAGAGGGTGGTGAAAACAGAATCTTACCTCCCCTGCGCACACGTGCCAAAATCTGAGCCGCTTGTCCTCTTGTGTCTTTTGTAAGACGTGACACGTGCAGTTGCGAGGTTGTTCCCTTTCCTAGACCCTTGCAAACATAATATACACAAAATCACCTTTAGCTCTAAGAGTAGGGCTTTCAAAGTCTGCTTATTTTCCATCATCAAGTTTCTATTAAATAATCAGTATGGGATGGCCACACTGCGGCAAGATGTCGTCTAGAAAGTCATGCCAAAACAACATTTGATTGCCCTGGATAAGCCAATCAACATGCTGAACAAAGGTGTAAATGCAGCACTAAAGGTCTTCTGTCCTTCATCCGCCACCATCACCTCTCTATTCAGCTTGACGACGCACGGCCCCATGTCACTGAGATCTGGACACGTTTCCTGCCAGCTCTAAATGTCGCAGGTCTTCCATGTCTTGCATGCTCACCTGACGTGTCACCCAATCAGCTTCTTCGGGATGCTCTGGATCAGAGCACATGCCAGAATGTCCCCAGACTTCACACGGCTATGGCAAAAGTGCGGGACGACGCTCCACAGGCCTCGAACAACAACCCGAACGACTCAACGCCAGAGGGACGCATCACAAAGCGACAGGCAGGGGGTCACTGCAGATACCGATTTGCCAGTTCGCTGTGGTAATATTTTTATTCAGCATGTACACACAGGTGAAAATCCAGTGTCCGGCGGGGGACTGCTGTCCCATCCTGTGTATCCCCTTCCAGGATGGAATGAGCTGTTGGAAGCTGAATGGAGATGTAGAATAACTGCTGGCTAGTTGTTAACCGTGCTGGTCGATGGACAGGCGGCAAAAAGGACATGATCTGCTGGTTTGTGCTACCTATGCCAGATCTGAGGCCTGCAGTGGTTGACTGGGTGGTAGAGGTCGTGTGGAGGTTACGGTCTTGCCACACATGCCAGGCGTGGTCAGCGTTGTCAGAAGATGTCATAAAGGCAGAGCGGGTGTTAAAACAGGTTGGCTGTCACAGAACTTTTTGACAACTGGGACCAATGTCACTGTTTGGCCAGAGAAAACTGTGGCGCCTCGAAGTCGGTGACCTTGATAAATTGAACACGTCACTCTCAACGAAATCATTTAATTGGATTCCCATTCCTGTGTCAGTCCTCTAAACAGTAGCTCCTGAAAAGGCACCCGCTGCAATTACAAAACGATGACAGCAGAGGGCACTCTGGGACCATAAACGGGGCTAACTGTACAAGTTAAACTGGAGCCGAGCCAATTTCATGGTGCCTCCATGCTGGTGCTGATAAAGCTCATGTGATTATAATGACCTGTCAGCCAGACAGCACAGCCATGACGGTGTTACATGCTTTGCATCACGGGCTGAACACAGCAATGTCAGGGTTAATTCGTAGGGGGGCCGTGACTGGCACTGCGGTTAAAATTTCTTAGTGTTTAAAGGTTGAACGTCTCTGAAACTTTGACATCTCCTTCAGCGAGGTCAGCGTGTTTTCCTTCATGCATGTACACATCTACGTGCATAGGTACTTTTTTGAGTGTCTTCATGAGTGTGCTTTTGTGTGTTAAACATAATTCTCTCCCATCTGCAAACTTATCACCGGAGTAAGCCCATCTGGCCTATTTTCAAGCTTTTTTCTGACTGGCCTGTGTCTCCACTCCCAGTGTTTGACTGGCCTGAGATGGAGAGAGAGTCACACGACTCTGAGCTTATCAAAGCGAAGGACCGCCTTTGAATACGGCCCCATTCTCCGGCCTTTTCCAGAAGCTGTTTCTCCACAGATGCAGAGTAAGATCTGCTAATGTCGAACAAAGAGGCCGTCTGTGTAGACTGTTTTGGCAGACGGCTCATTGTTTATGTTAGAAACATGAGGATAGAAGACAAACACTGAATGAAAGGATTGTCTTTTCTCTCATAGACCATACAGTAAGCATCGTAACGTGACTGGACATGAGTGATCATGTCCAGGATCAAAGTGTTTATGTGGGATGGTACATTATGTCAGTGACTTGCTTGCTAAAAGGAACAACACGTTTCCCACCTTTATTTCCCATGACGGCAGAGGTAGCAGATTTGTTGGGTTGTGTACCGGGTTCGAAGTGAGTCATGTGACCACCGACTCGTAAGGGGGTCCTCGATAAAAGATGGTAGACATGGGCATAACATTTCCTTTCTTTGTGTGGGTCCTACACCACCCAGTTGACCCTCATTTTGAGCTATCGATTTATGATTTTTGTTACGGAAATCTCTGATGGGTTAATGTCCACCGTTGGTGTGAAGCACTTTGGGTTGACCATATTGGAATAGGTGCTGTGTAAAAATAAAAAGAATTGAATTTGATTTAAATTTTTGTCTTATTCACCATCCCACTGGCTGGAATCACTTTACGTCTGGCAGTGGGGTAGTTTATTTGGGATATGTGGCTCAGAGTTGCCCCAGCTCACACCATTTGCCCCTCGCTGGGCCAACCTGGGGAGTGTTAGGTCTAAGAGGCTGTTTTGTTATGTTACTGCAGTTGCGTTTGTTGCCACCAAAGTCAAACGTAGCTCTGCTCCGGTTCACCTGTCACCCGACCAATCACGTTCGGACCCAAGTCACAGGCAGCTGAGACACGGTCACCTGCCCCGAAGAAAAGTAGATGAGGTGTAAAAATGCGGAGCCAGTCTCATCCGGCCACGACGACCACGCACCGCCAGCTTCGTTGCTGGGGGCTGCGGGCGGTTACTCAGCCACAGGTGAGAGCTCTGGACTCCTCGGCCAATCGGGGCTGTGGGGGGTGGGCGGAGTTCCTGCCGTGTGAGTCGTTAACGTGCCTAATGATGCGTGGACGAGGCCGGTGACTCCGTTTCATTTGGGCCGCAGAACTTGTCCAGCTGTTACACACGGTGCAGAAACGAGTCCGCCCACACGCAGACACCTGGAAACGGATACACTCCATCAGACATAGTCACATGCTTCACGTGAAAACATAAATACCCAGATCCACACACACACACACACAGACACACAAACACACGCGTTTGTATTTCTGATCTTGTGGGGACCTCCCACTCATTTTTATTGGGCTAAACCTAAACCTAACTATGACAGTCCTAACCTTAACCCATCCCTAACCTTAACCATTAATAACCCAAAAACATATGAATATGACTTTGGGCTCCTTTGGTTTTTTGATTGCTTTCACAGATTTTTATGAAATTGAATTTTTCCTCGTGGGGACACGGCAAAGGTCCCCATGAGGTAAAAATGTGACTTTTTTGTTACCTCTTGGGGACATTTTGTCCCCATAACGTAATATAAACATGGTACACACACACACACACACACACACACTGAGGCTAAGGCAAAATTATGGAATTTATATTCAAATTCATGCATTACACCCACAGCTGTAAAACGCACACACACTACCACACGCGCTCCCAAACAAGCACACGAGCACACCCCCACGCACTCACCCTCATCCTCAGTATCCTAGATGAAGACCCAGCATGCCCCTGTGCCGGGGTCCGGCACAGCGCGAGGCACATCGAGTGCCGGCGTTCGGAAATTTTCAGGATGGGCAGCGTGAATCCGAAGACAGGAGTACAACGCCGACAGACATGCACAGATGAACACAGGAGTCTATTTCTGGCTGCGTGTCAGAAAACCGGCGAGAACCACCCACCGCCAGTCTCCATGAATGGGTGTCCAGAACGAACACTCGGTTTTGCTGGTGTCCTTACCCGGCTCCTCCATGGTACTCTCACAGAACAACGGCCCAGCAATTCCTGGGCCCGCATTCCGTTGACTTCTTCCTTCGTGTACCCGCTCACAGCAAAGTCTGCCGCAACGAACCGAGAAAAAAGATACAAGTTGGTAAGAGCAGACAGATTCAGAGAGATTTCTGCCTCCTTATCAACGGCGAAAACCTTAGACACGAAACCCATACCCATACATGTGACGGCTTTGTCTGCAGGTGTCACCCCATGAGCTCTGATGGTGTGTTGACATGGGGGCCTCCTTCACCACTTACTGTCATTGTGAGGAGGGGACATTTCCTTAAAACTTTTGAAATTAAATCTTTATTTGCACCATTTCACACGGTACCTTCAAGTGTGTTTTCTACAGATCCCCTTCATGCTGTCTATGACGACACACGCATACCGGTCAGAGGGTGGGCTCAGCCATTTAGCCGACATCCTTGGAGCAGCTTTGGTGATTGCTCAAGAGCCCAATGGTGATGTGGACGGTTTTAGTCAGTTGTGGGATCTGATGGGTGCAGACAACTAATCCTCAGATCCACACACCGCTGATGACAGATTATCGAGAGGTCATTTTCCCCAGAGCGGTGTTAGAAACCGTAAACACATATACTGACGTACATGATGAAAGGTGAAGCTGATCACTCCGTGATCTTTGATGTTACAATCTAGCTACAAGGAGGCCAGGATTAAAAGTGACCAACTCTGTAAATGACTACCTCCAAATGATATTCAGCTGTGAAAATGATAGTGAACAGTTCCCAGTTGGATTCTAGCCGTACAAATAATAATAAGCTTGATTAATGGTGACCAGCTTTTTGGGTGGAGTTGTGTAGTCTTCCTCATTTGGGAGAATTAATAGTGTATTTGGACACCGAAGATCCTAATTTTGTAGACACCCAGATACTATGAGATGTGTAGAGTTGTCACTTGTCAGGTTGTCTTGACCTGACATTGTGTAACTCCCACACGTGCTTAGTCGACCGATGCAGTGAACAAATATTTTGACACGCCTACCGTTCCTTCCAAGCATTTGGCGGTCAGCTGCTGGGAACCTTCTGGAAGAGCAAACAGACCATTAGTCAGTGAGAGGCAATTTTACAGCCTCCTGAAATATGGACCTTTCATAATATTTGTGTTTGAATGCTATTCCTCCTGTTTGACAGCCTCAGTGTTTGAAATTACCATGCCGTTTGAGACAGCCCTCAAGATATCAACGTTTACACACAGCCTTAGTACCAACACACCACTATTCTCCTGTGCTTAAACGTGTGCTGATCACATACACCCGTGTGTGAGTGTATGTGTCTTCGCATGGTGCGTCTCTGGTGGGCCACTGAGGGTGATTCACAGACTCTGACGTGTGTTTCAGCTCAACAAGTACACGTTCCAGGGCGTGTAGATTACAGGGGTTTACACAGTCCTTTTAACCCAAACAGTTTTCACCCAGTTATACAGCTAGACATCTGCTGGCGTAATCCATGTTAAGAACTCTGACCAGGCTTACTACAACTAGGACTCGAACCCGCAGGTCACCATTAGGTTATTAGCCTGCGTCGTTAATCGCCACGCCACCTAGTGCACATCTTTGGATGCATGCATGCATACACGTGAATACTATATAACTGCATGTCCGTGTGAATGTGGGGTATTTATGAATGTGCATTGATGTGTGTGTGTGTGTTTATTTGTGTGTGACCCCAGTAAGCGGATACCGCGGCCCAGCCATCACCGAGAGGTCAATAGATCTGTGCCCAAGAGCTCTGAGGCAGCATAACCGAGAGCCTCTTTGCCTACCTGAACTCAATAACCCCCCCCGTATGGCACATGCGTGGTGGACAGGGGGTGGTCCGCCACATGTGCTGCAGAGAGCGATGTCAGGTCAACCCAAAGAGACCGGCACTGTTACCTGGGAAACAAATGGCTAATGGTCTCCATGTACTCCCAGAATCGTTCCAGGGGTGTACTCCTTTAGAGGGGGATTCACCTATGGACAGGAGCTAATATGCCACGCAAAGCAAAAGTTCAAAACGGGAGATTAATTTAAGATGATAAAATATATCAATGCAAACGGGAATATGAGATCAAACCAAGCCAATTGAAGCACTGATAAACGTGTTAAGTTGATGTTTCTTTCAGCGATCAAAGGTAATTACAGCCTCACTGGTCCAATAAAGTTAGCTAAACGGGTCGTCCACTGCGGACTTGATCAGCAGGATCCGTCGTCCAAATGCACAATCTAGAGTGCTGGTCATGGCTGTCATACACCACGTCGCTTGCCCGGACGGATGATTGGCCTCCTGAGGGTTCATCTTGGGATGTATTATCTGCCCAACTAGTAAGTCACTTTGAACAGAATAAAATGTAAACCTGAGACAGCTTTCAGCAAGTTAATTGCTAGTAGTTAAATTAACTATCAATTATAAAGCATTGCTCATACAAATAATTGCTCGAAATAACATTGTGTCTGGACGCAGCTGAACCGACTGCATCACTCTGTAACATCTGACAAACGCTTCCAACTGTAGTTACTGAAATTCTGTAGATACCCACTCCTGAATGTCAGCTCCCCGGTCCCAGCTACTTGGTGTTTATTTAGTGCTTGATTGTTTTTTTCCCAACCGAGTTCACGACTGATGCTTCCCTCCAACGTTAAGCGAAAATCTCGTCCTTTCTGCCTGTGGCAGCTTGACAGTGATCCCTCTCAAGGCCAGGGGAGCACCGTATCGACAGGTGCGTGCAGGAAACTGGAGCTGAACGGTGCGGCGACCTCCAGCCGGCTTCAATCTATGATTGCGGAGGAAAGCGGCAGGCACTCGCCGTACAGAAGGGGATCGAGTGATAAAAATAATCCTGGGACACACGGGTTATGAGGGCTGAGGCCCAGCCAGGCACACTGGGGGTTTTGGGGGGGGGGATTTAGGATTGAGCAAATGTACAGTGTTAATCACTCAGGAAGGTGCCAAAGTTTAGAAAAACGCAACCGTGCACGCATTCATGTGCGATAATTGATCTTCAGATTTCAAGAGTAACAAAGGAGCAGTGAGTAGTTTGGAGCTCAAGACGTGCCAATCAGCCGTCAAATTCCAGAGAGTCCCATGTGCTCATAGACATTTCTCTATTAATTTGCCCCAGTGCGATGTTAAGCTGCATTTCTCTCATCATCATCTGATCTAGGCACTGACAGCAGAATGTACCATCGACTCCTCTTCTGACTGCTTTTTCTAGTCAGGGTCACACAGCCCCCAGAGCTGAGCCCCAGGCAGCTTGGAGCACAGCACTGGGGTCCCCGGGATGGGATGCCGGTTCAATGCAAGGCACAGACAGAGCTGTATGAACTGGTCTTTTTTTGGCTGCTGCTGTCTTTGCTGGTGACTGTAAATTGTGATTTGCACAACTTTAGAGTACAGGGGGAACCCAGAGTTCCTACAGGAAACCCAAACAGGATGGGAATAACATGAGAAACCAGCTCAACTCAACACACACACACACACACACACACACACACACACACACTGAGCAGAGGTGGGATTCAAACCCACAACCAATCTCCTTAAACAAAAATATTTAATTTTATTTACTTTGGTAAATCTGGCATGTGATCTATGGAAGTGTCTAACATGATACTCTGTCACTTAACTCCAGTGCTTGTAGGTGTGTGTGTGCGTCCTTTTCCACAGCCATGCCTTCCTCTGTATCCTCACTGCTCTGTTTACTGGTCAGGGCTCATCATTTTTTTTTTTGACTCTGGCTGTTCTTAACGAGCCCTGCTCCTAGCCTTTCCTTATGGGGTTGGGGGCGGG